>OX442353.1:4640571-4905571 GCA_949357725.1 Hyperoplus immaculatus | reverse complement strand
TTGTTGATAACTTTCCCCACTGTGAACAGTAGTAGTGCAAAATGCCCGCAGAGTTCTAGCCTCTAACTACTGTATTGTTCCCCTGTTTGGTTGTTGGTCTGTAGATGATGTGTTGTGTTTGTCTGGCTTAAATAGCTGTTTTTGTTTGTTTGTGTGTCTTATGTTCCTTTTTCTTTTTTTACTTTAATCTTATTTTTCTTTCTTTTTTTTCAAAACGACAACAAGAAAACATTGGTGGATTTCCTAAAGATCAGTCAGTATAGGGGTTAAAACAGTCTATATACAAAGTATAATCAAATCAAAATATAAAACAGCAGCAGAGTGCACGAATCAAGCAGTGAAAGGTTCAGTAAGCGGAATGGTTAGTTTAGCTAACTTCCTGTCAGTGACTGCAGTTAGCAGTCCCCTCCCTCGTCCCTACATCACCACATTAATGCACTGCGGTCTTCAAGCATCATCTCAGATCCATAAGTGGGATAAAACATGATTAAAAACCATCAAAACAGACATTGGGAAGGATTTTTACCTGCTCCGCCATTGTAGGCGCATACACATTCACCCATCTGGATTTAACACTTATATTAACATAAATAAATCGCTTACTTTACCTTTTAATTATTACCAGAGTTGATTTAGTTTGTTGTGGTGTTTTTGTCATGCAGATCTTTGGCCCGGTGATGCAGATCTTGAAGTTTAACTCCATGGAGGAGGTGGTGACCAGAGCTAACGACAGTCAGTACGGCCTGGCAGCAGCCGTCTTCACTAAGGACATTGATAAGGCCAGCTATGTGTCCAACGGGCTGCGCGCCGGAACAGTCTGGTACGAGACGCATTCAAGAGCTATAAGCCCCAGGGCTTTCTTATGCCAAGTCATGCATGGATGTTTTTATCCATTTGAAATACTTTGGAACCTTGTTGGCAAAAGTTAAAAAAATTAATAATACAACACGGATTTATGTAGTGCTTTTCCAAATGTTCAAAGAAGTCTCTTCTGTTTTGAAAATACTACTGCAGAAGGTGTTTGTAATATATGTGTGTGTGTGTGTGTGTGTGTGTCTCTCTACAGGATCAACTGTTATGATGTATTTGCGGCCCAGGCTCCGTTTGGAGGTTACAAGATGTCGGGTAACGGCAGAGAGCTTGGAGAGTACAGTCTGGACAACTACACAGAGGTCAAGACGGTGAGTAGAAATATGACATCATACAAACAGGTTGAAGCTCATCATATCTATCCAGACCTCAGGCTCTTACTGTCTGTATGCAAAGCCAATGAAATCTTGATCAAAAGCAGAAGGACCAATAAAGTGATCAGTATGTTAAATACTGTGTGTGTGTTGTTGGAGATTAATCAGTCATTAAAAGCTGATTACAGATGAGAACTGACCATTCATTCTGCATACATTTGTATCTCTCTAAAGTCCCAAAATTAAGTTTGCATTTCATTTTTACATCATTAGTGTCCAAAGGTTTTACAGAACAGTTTTTGGATGCTTCCCTTTTTTCATTGAAAGTATTGTTGATGTAAGTGTTTTACAAGTTGAGATTTTTGGTTCGGAGTATTGAATAAAACGTATGTTTGAATGGAATAACTGATACGATTAATTGCTTTAATAACATTTTAATACAAGTACACAATACAGTACAGATGGGATATTGATGACATTGAAATAATGTAACGTCTCAGTGTATAAACAGTGAGATGCATACCAACTTCTAAAGCCCTGAACCCTTGTTTTGCTTTGTGTTGCCAGGTGACCATGAAGGTACCACAGAAGAATTCCTAAACATGTGAAAGGAGCCAACATGAAGCACGCTGCTCCCTGTCAAGTGTTCTTGTATTTCTGCTGCGGGTCTGTCACACATACTGATGCTGTTGGAGCCAAACTCTGCTCACACTCACATCTCCATTTAAATAGATGAGTAAAGTGACTGATCAAACAATGTGATTACATAGCTTGGGCTGCTACTGCTGAATAAAGCAAACTGTTCATGAGCGTACTTTTCCATAATGCTACGTTTATCACCTGATTTCAAGATGATCATAAAATCAGCTGGCTTTGAGATTTCCAATTTTTCATAATAAATGTATTCCTCACAATTGATCCGTCATGTGTGTTATTTACAGGATATTTTGAAAACAAGCAAACTCCTAAACATTTATTTTCTCCCTTTTAATTATAAAGGTATCATAAAAGGCAAGACTTGAAAAGTATTCCGCCAAATGGCTGCATTTCTGTCCCCAAGACGTTACATAAATGAACGTTGGTAGACGTCATCACATCTCATCTGTAATTCGAAATGAGCACTACTATGATCATAAAACAATTGCGGTCAAGGCAATACCTTTTTTAAAAGCTCACTACTACCATTAAATCTCTCCACAATGTTGCCAGCAGCAGCCATCTAAGGATTGTTGGAACTTAGGAGTCCTTTTTTATAGATTCAAGAGCTAGTTTGCTTGAGCGCTTTAAGCAGAATTTAAGCTGCAGACAAATACAGATATTAGACTGCAATGACAATATTTTGAGTAGAAGCAAGCTTTCCCCTTACAGTTTATATAATTTGAACTTAGATGAATGAAAACAAGACAAAGGTAGATAAGGGTTTGGGGTCAAAGGAGTTTATTATATATCAGTAGATCTACATGGATACAGCCAGGTAAAAACACCAGGTTCTGCTCCAGTCCTGACGTATGCCTGAAAAAAGTATTTCTGGCTCAAGTGCTCAATGTTCCATGTGAACAATGTGGGATTTCCAGTGCTTTTAAAGCTGTTCATGGTCCATGAAATGAGTGCAAAGTTTCCACAGACAAAGGAAAGTTCCAGCATTTGAAATGTTAGTGTTTAAATCAATGTGATAAAAGCCTGAAAAGTTTGACCACTAACAACATTGTGTACTCCCCAATACAACATCCCAGCATATCATCGTATTCAGTTAATGTGAAAAGTCATTCAGACATGTTTTTCATACAGACAATTAATTGATGTTTTTAGTTGACTTTCTGGTATTTCAATCTGGTCATCCACCACTGAACCTTTGTGACATTACTACCTTGTGGAAACTTCAACACCTTGTTAAATCAAGCCCCCTCTAAAAAAACAAGACCACTTAAAAGAAGTCATCCAATATTTTCTGTCGCAACAGCTCTTCTATCTCCCTATGCTGCTCCATCGCAAACCCCTTAGCCCACTTCCGGTCAAACATGTGGATGCCCTCGGAGCCCTGCGGGGTAGAAGCAACCGGCGACACAGCTGAGCGACTGTCTTGCTGCATTCGCTCTGAACCATCAGAACCGGGGCTGACACTGTGCGGACTTGCCATGGCATCGGAGAATTCCTGCACCTCTTCAGTAAACTGACTCGCACGAGGAGCTTCGCCTTCTTCAATTTGAGAATCATAATCAGACTCACAAAGGACCCCGTCTCCACAGATCGGATCCCTGAACCCAGCTGGATGAGGAGACCGGTCTGATTCTAACCTTCTCATCCGACTGTGAAACTCGTCCTTATCTTCATGTGGTCCTTTACTGGTAAAACCTGATAGCCTGGTGTCCACTAGTTTATTATCAGACTCTACCGGTTCAGACCAAAATCCAAGTTCAAACTCCTTTACCTCCACTCTTTTTGCTGAGTTGCTGTCATCAGTCGTGGCAGAATGTAGCCCGGCTTCAATTTCAGAATCAAAATAGAAACCGCAAGGCAACCCGTCTACACAGTTTGGATCTCTGAACTCGGCTGGATGAGGAGACTGGTCTGATTCTAACCCTCTGATCTGTGGACTGGGAAACTCATCATCATCATCTTTCTGTCGTCCCTTACTGTTGCCACTTGCTAGGTCTGATATCTCGTCAGACTCTGTCTCCACTGGTTTATCAAACCCTACCTGATCTTCTGACCAATGGACAGTCTCCGACTCATCTGCCTGCACACTACTCTTTCCTGAGTTGCCGTCATCAGTCGTGGAAGAATGTATCCCAGCTTCAATTCCAGAAGCAGTATCCAACATTACATTACAAGGCATCCCATCTACGCAGCTTGGATCTCTGAACTCAGCTGGATGAGAAGACTGGTCTGATCCTAATCCTGGACTGTGAAACACATCGTTATCTTCCTGAGGTTCCTTACCGTTTACAGAACCACTTGCTAGTTTATCATCAGACTCATGCTGTTCTGTCCAATGGAAAGTCTCCAAGTCACCCTCCTCCACGCTGCTCTTTGAGTCGCTGTCATCAGTCGTGGCAGAATGTATCCCTGCTGAACTCTCTTTGACGTTTGAATCCCAAACAGTACCAAATCCATCGGTAACTGATGTAGCTCCAACATTGTTAGGGGTAAAGCTCTTGACACTAGTTGCAGTATACATGGTATCATGTCCAGAACTATAATCATCCCTCTCATGCTTGATCGCGTCAGTAGGGGTACTGCAATTCATTCCATCACCATTAGGACACACTATGGGAATTACAGCTGTGGACACATTTTCGGCAGAACTATGATCATTGTAGTCAATACTAACAATGAAACTTCTTGGAGTAATAGTGGTGTCACCAGAGCCATCTCTTGAAGCATCGATGCTGCTGTTCTCACTGGCTGAAACATCTTTGAAACCAGGGACCCCGCCCCAGGACTGGACCGCCTCGGTTCTTTGTCTGAACTGTTCAGACACAATGATGCCATCTGAAGCAAATCCTTCTAACTGGTTATCTTCCTCTTCCATTACCATCTCTGCTGCCTCAATTTCTCTTTCTGTCCGTCCGTCCTGGCTGTCTGCAGTACTGTTGGTCCTCTCTGGGGTCTCAACACGGATAACAGAAGTGGTTCTAGGAATGGCATTTTCTTTATCCTTCTCAAGACTGAACTCTGTCTTCAGTAGTAAATTATGGAGTGTTTTAAGGTGCTTGCCCATTGGTCCTTCCTTCTCATCTTCTTGATCCGCCAACCCCCTTCCATCCTCTGCTTGAACAGACATGGCCCTGATCTGTGGTGTCCCTTTTCTCTGTTGTCCAGTGTTCCAGCCCACACTGCTGACTGTGTTCTGGACAGCTGAGGAGAAGGAGAAACCAGGATAAAGCCTCATTTAGAGCCAGTCGGTGCAGGTTTTCAATAATAAATGGTATATTTGGTAGAACATGGCATCTTCATTTAAAAAGGTGCAGTGTGTAAAAGGAATTGGCGTTTTTCAGAACAGATATGGAAGAAAAGGATATATTAAATACAAAACCCCAAAGACTGTGGAAAAACTTGAGGCAGTGGTGACTGATACCATTTTTTTTTCTTTTTTTTTATATATTTTTTGGGCATTTTTATGCTTTATTGACAGTATGAAGAGACAGAGGTGATATGGGGCAGAGAGGGGAGTGACATGCTGAGAACGAGTGCGGGTGGGAATTGAACCCGGGTCTACTGCTGGGCCCTGCCCGGGGGGGACGCCCTATCAACTGAGCTAAGGGCGCCCCACTGATACCATCTTTAGTAACTTTAGGGCACCGTAGCTTCTGAAAATTCTTAGAATGGGAGGGGTTAGCAAGGTAGCGTTGCAATCTAGAATCTCACCGCTAAGTGACGCCAAAATAGACCCTATATTACACAATGTACCTTTAAATGGACAGATGAATTGGAGTTGATTGTGCCAGACTATAAAATACTTATAGCTTATAGTTAGTGTCATTCATATCTCATTACTGTCATGTGTTTTCTTGTCTTGTGTGGTTTACAGTATGACTACATTCTCAGAACTTACAGTGGTTTATGTCAGTACACATGGAATCACAGCAGGAACAGACTTTGGGTGAGGCTTTTAGCTCCTCCCACCTACACATATGAAACAGAGCACTCATGTCTTTAGTACACACGGCTTCTTCAAAGCAAGTGCTCAAACTGGCTCTACACAGTGAATGAGTATTTGTGAATTTTATGAATATTTTCTCATAATAATTTTTTAAGTCTTAATCAGTTGACAGTGTTGAATTATTTTGAAGTGACCAAACACCACACCTCATGGTTGTGCAAATGTACCCAGTTTCCCCATTCACAATGATAAAAACATTCATATTATCTCTTTCTACAACACAAACAGAGTATACTTGGAAATGGAAGGTTTTTGAATAACATTGGTTGCTTACCTGCCAGCAAGCTTGTTGTAGGTGCAGGACTTTGAGGTGTGGGAAGCAGTGAAACCGACAAACATTGAACAGTGCATGTACAGCACCTACACACAAACGGCAGGAATACACATTTTTATAGTGGTGTCATTGTTTCAACAACTAAATGAAATGCACAAATAAAGTTACACAATGAAATGTTAAAGGAATAATGTTGTTAATGGCTTATTTTAGCCATTTGTTTACCTACCCATCCAACCTTGCTTAACCCATGCAAATACAGCTAAAAAGGTATAGTAGGGAGAAAGTAATGTTTTATCATTTTGTTTCGAAAGAGGAAAACCATGACCTGATCCTTCAAACCATTTTGATGCTAACTGTCATTCTTACTTGTGCACCATGCTCACCCTTTCGATATGTTCAAAAACCCAAAGACTGATAGAAATGCCTACACTAGGATTGGGGGCTGCTGCCACCTGGCCATGAAGTTAAGAACAGGATTTTACCTGTGTTGTCTAGAACAGTCACGTGGTCTGGCGAGCTGTGTGTACTCAAGCTGATGATTAAACTGCATCTGTGCTTTAACCAAGTCCCTGCGTTCCAAATCACATAATTTTTATTTTTACTACACTACATACTAAAGTACAGAAGAGTTTTAGGGACACAGGAGAGAGAAAAAAAAAATCAGATAAGGAAGTTTCTTTTGCATTATGTCGAGAAATGTCAAGAATAAAGACGAATACTCCAACATGCTATTGAAGTTAGTGGGGCATTTATGTAATTTCAGCATACTACAATTGACCTTCATGTATTGGGACATCCTAAATCTTTTTCTGGCATACTAAATAGTATGGAAGTATGGGGATTGGAACGCAGGGAGTATTTCAAGCACTGGTCCATTTTGCTTCCATAAACTTCTTCAGGCATTTTCACTTATCAAGTCTCAATTGGTCTTCCATACTCCGTTGCTATTCGGATTAGCCAGAATAGGCAAAAATTCAACACTATGTGCAAGGTCTTTAACATATTTGTAGGATATCAATTTTATTTATTTTTTCTTACTTCATCAAATTTTTTGAAGAGAAAGGCATCCACAGAAAACGTAAGCACACTGCCACCTCCCGACAGGAACCTGGAGCCGCTGCCATCCCTCTTGCTGTCTTTCATGCAGCTGCAAGCAACAATCAGAGCACATACATCTATTCAGGCATGTAATGTGACATGTCAATTATTGTAGAACATTGTCTTTGTTTACAAGAGACAGACCCATGGTCGGCAATAATATCCACTCTGGGGCTGCTGTGTGGGTCTTTGGAGCTGGAAGTATAGCATGAGTCAACGTAAAGCCTCTCCCCAGCCAACAGAGGTCCTGACTGGGCCACAAAATACACAGGCTCCCCTAAAATGAACTGGTGGCCTGGATCGATGGGCTCCCACTGGCCTGTGACACACACACACACACACACACACACCAAAGTCAATCTCGGGGACACCCTACCCACTGAGCTAAGGGCACCCCTGGATTTCTATATCAAAGTAAAATGTCAAATATGAGATTTACCTCTAACTAGGCGGAAGGCCAAATTCAAGCAGTTTATTTTAGCTTTTGACAGAACATGTCATCTTGTGCAAGTGATGACAACACCAAATGTTTTTGTGAATACCGTAGGCGTGTTACCATTGCAGACAGTGAGGCTCAATATGCGTTTACTCCTGATGCTCTTCATGAAGGTAGTCAGCTGAACTTGAGGACTGAAGCCCACTTTGTAAGAGTAATGAAACCTGGAGACAGAATAAGAACGGGTTTCACATGACAGAAATTAAACCTTATTAGACCCTTGAGCCTGTTACATCCCCCGCGAGAAGAAAAAACAAACTTCTCGCTGTCAGAGCGAGAACTGCGCCGTGCACGCGCTGTTACCATAGTAGCGCCAGCTGATTTTCCTCATTGACTTCAGACTGACCAATCACACAATAGTTCTCGGAGCTGCAAGAAGAAAGTTCGGCCCGGGTGATGTGTGGAGAACAAGCTGCGAGAACAGCTGAACAAGAGCTGAGAGAAGAAAATGAGGTAATTTTCTTCTCGCAGCTCTGTCACAAGAACTTTCTTCTTTCTTCTCGCGGAGTATGTAGCGGGCTTTAATTAGACCACACACTTTAAGCTATAGTGACAACATGATGATACATCAATATCAAATAAGAAAGCTAGAATCCAGTTAAATATAGGATGTAAAACAGTGATAGCGAGTTACAATGATCGGGTGGTAGAGTGCAATTTAAATTGTGCTCGTATCCAATGAGTCAGTTAAAGTCTACTCCATTTAAAAATCAATAGCATTCCCAAGTATCAATGATTCAATAAACAAACAGTCGGTCCAAAGAAAGAAAAAAAAACAATGCTGGTGTGTTTTGTTTCCAATTATTTCTTCAACCTTGCACTTCATCAGACTTAGTCACCACCTACTGAGCCAGCAGGAGTATTTCAGAGTTTGGAATTGTTGCCTTCTCGTGTGGATATTGATCATTTATAAAACGGGTGGATAAGAATGTTTGTTTTGGATTATTTTTTATCCAAAGGGGGAAAAAAGAAAAGAAAGTATTCATGTAGGCCTAAAGAAAAGACCTGATTTTCCCAGAATTCCAGGAGCAAACTAAACTGATCAGACTAGGAGTCTAATAAAAACCTTCAGTGTCCTCGTTTCAACATATGAATTTTGATATACGTTCGATTGTATGTGGAAAATCAGGAACTTCAGACACGGCAGCACACACAGTGTCCAAAAAGACCTTTTCATAAATTTTTAAAATGTGGGACCTAGGACCATGTCTTATAGAAACCATAGACTGTATACAAAACATAAAAACAAAATTAAGTGTCTGAGAACGATGACGTCGAGGTTGTGAGCCAGTTTCAGTTGTAGTCACAGGAAGACAATGGATAAGGATAGGAGAGAAGCTCTTCAGTCTGTTGTGACAACGCTGCAGAATATCGATAAAATAAAGCCGGAGCAAGAACAAGCTTTGCTGAGTTTTGTTGGTTCCCGGCCGGTCCCGGCACAAGACATACGTCACGACCAAACGTTACGCGATTGGTTATGGCAAATCCAGAGTGGCACTGGGCAGATCAAATCATTTTAAACCTCAACAGACACCCGCCTCCAAGTGACGTAACGTTTGTCAATTGAGCAGTTCCAGACCTTCTGTACAAATTAAATGAAGTACGATGGTCTGGTAGAACCAGGCTACCCTCTGATAGTATAACAGGGCAAAGCAGCAAATAAAGGCACTTTCATCAGTGGGTCTGGGTAATATGCTTAATCACCATCGTTTGAACTCACTATTTGATAGATAGGAACTTAAAGACAATAACATAGATGGTAATGTGACAGTAATGGTACTGTGACGGATTACATATTTTAGATTCAGTTTTTACAACATTACATTTAAAAGACAGTGAATATTTACCTGTCGTAACTGCATTGGATGGACAGGTAAAGTGATGGGACTCTGATGATGTGACCTTGTGGAGGTGGAGTATAATGCAGTATGAAGGTATACACCAGCTGACCACCAACAACCTGACACACACACAGAGAATCAATATCAATTCATTTTCTGATTCATCTCAATTCATTTTTGAAAGCGATCTAGATTTCACCATCCATAAGTCTGACTCTATCCTGCCTCATCCTGTTAGGACTGAGACAGAGGTTTTATCTTGGTTAGCCAGGCTCATTTTCAGGTTATTCAGTTTCATAAAAGCAAGTTCAACATAGTTCAAGCTCAGTCACTATGGAAACGTATGCAAGGTGAGTTGCAGCTCAAACAGAGTTCCTGTGACACTGATCCAACAGGAAAGCTTTTACCACACTCTCTGGAGTGCTGCCTTTGACATATTTGACATATTACTACATACATAGAACATAAATATTACACAATTATTAGATAAGCCTTGCTATTTAATGCATTTACACAACAAAGGGATAAAAAAAATCATCCACAAATGCAAGTTAAGACTCTACCATGCAAAGTGAAAGCCATATATCAACAACATCCACTAATGCTGCAGACTTCTCTGGGCCTGGGCTCATCTGAGATGGACTGACGCAAAGTGGAACAGTGTGCTGTGGTCTGATGAGTCTACATCTCAAATAGTTTTTGTAAATCATGGACTCCAGAGGAAAAGGACCATCCAGATTGTTACCAACACAAAGCCTTAGCCTATATATTTTCTAATGTATGTAGGCTTAAAAGAATAAGAAAAAAAGGGAAGAAAATTGATAAATGGGCGAACTCCTGATAGTAACTTAGTCATGTGTAGATGATGGGGCGGTGCACTGACCTCAGACCGCCCGCTGCACTCCATCAGCCCGTAGTGGAAGTAGAGGAAGCTGCGGTCTGTTCTGCTGGCCGAGCACGAGCCCAGTCGGTACAGGGAAGGCACGGTCCACGCGAGCGGCCTGACGCGCACCAAGACCTTGTCGGCTTCACACCACACCTGCACGCCGCGTGGCCCTGCCCCCTGGACGCTCTTCTGCTGCTCTAAGGCCGGGAGCAGCAGCGCCGTCAGTCCGTCAGGTAGCGGGGCTTTGTGAAGAACTGGCTGGAAGAGCTCTCGCGGTACTAGCGGGCCTGGCGCGTGCCTGAACATGGGCAGCTGGTGGTAGAATGCACGGCGCGAGGCCCCATGCTGCGCCGTCTGGCCCGCCTCGTGCCCCAATGCCTTCCAGTGCTGAACAGGGCCGCCCAGTGACACACAAAACAACGGCCACAGGAGCCACACCGTCACACACCACATCATTAGAACATGAGCAGCAACAACAAAGACAAGTGTTGAGATGCTGCTCTAGTATGGCCGTATCTCACTTCATTATCACACCTGCTGCCCCTGATGATCGGGCTGGCACTGGGAGTGGACAAGAGCAGCCTCATTAGAATATTCACCAGAATGGAAAAATCAGTAGGCCTGTTTACATTTTCAGAGCCTACAGGTAGTTTACGAAACATATTTACTCTTTATGTAATTCTTGAATAATTCTAGCATCATAAATCAAAACTAAATTATTTAGAGGCACCTGGAACTATGTAAGACTAGAATATGCTTGTAAACGAAAACTGTGGGCCCTGCTGCTGTAAACAACAACAACAACAACAACAACAACAACAACAACAGTGAAACAGTAAATTTTCAGGTAGCTTTCTTCAAACAGTGTTCCAGGGATCCAATTTTACTGTGAGTAAAGTTTGTTTATTGAGTTATTAGAATATATATTAGAAAATGTTCACTTCTGACACACCCAAAGTTACGTAGTGCACCTTTTTTCATGTCAAAAAGATTAAGAAGTAAATGATTAATAACCTTATTTCCAGAAGATCTTCCCCTGCTAGCAACAGCAATGAAAATGATGTCAATAATATTTTTCACAAGAACAGCGAAACTGTAACTTTTCAGGAAGCTTTCTAACTTCAAACAGTGTTGGATCCAGTTTTCGTGTGAGGAAAGTTTGTTTATTCAGGTATGAGAATATATCTTAGAAAATGTTCACCCTGTAACACCCAAAGTTACATAGCACCTTTAATTGTTAAAACAGTTTTTACTAATGTAGCCTACCTATATATACATATATATATATTTTTTTTTTTTCCAATATTATTTTTTGGCCTTTTCAAGCTTTTTATTAGATAGTACAGAGTTGAAATGGGGAGACAGAGAGAGAGAGGGGGGGATGACATGCAGTAAAGGTCCACGGGTCGGATTCGAACCCGCGACCACCGCAACGAAGGCGAGAGCCAACATGGTACGCACTCCATCCACCACGCCAATGGAGCGCCCCAATGTAGCCTATATTTGACCAAGTCACCAGCAATTGTTGTTTAATGGTTGTTCATAAGGAGAGCCCATATTGAAATTCCATGCACCACTTTATTAGGTATAGGTCTACACCGGTTCAACGGTTTGTTAACACAAATATCTGATCAGCCAATCACATGGAAGTAGCTCAGTGCAGGTTTAGGCATATAGAAGATCTGCTAAAGTTTAAACTCGGAACCAAGAGTGTTCATCTCTGCTCTGAAACCACCTGCAGAACTACAACATCCACCACTAGAGGGGAGTGTAGAGTCCTGAATAGAGGATCTGCATTTGGTCATCTTCTCAAACAGAGAAACATAACGTGCGTTCCAAATCCCATACTTACCTACTATTTAGTATGCCATAAAAAGATTTAGGATGTCCCAATACATGCAAGTCATTTGTAGTATGCTGAAAATACATAAATGCCCCACTAATTCCAATAACATTTTGCAGTATTCGTCTTTATTCTTGACATTTCTTGACACAATAAAAATAAAATCTTCCTTATCTGATTTTTCTCTCTTGTGGCCCTAAAACTCTTCTGTACTTTAGTATGTAGTGTAGTGAAAAGAAAGAGTATGTGATTTGGAACGCAGGGATAGTCCAAATGAGACTGATGTTTATACAGATTTGACCTGTTTACACACCAGATCAAGACATTGATTATTCATAACCAATCATGCTCACATTAGTTTGTGTGGTTTTCTATTTTCATTGTTCCTATTTTAATCCTGAAAAGGCAAATGCTGGTCATTTCATGTAAAACATGAGCGTTGTGATTTGATATGTATTTATATCTTGATTGTATTTGTGTATAGCCTATGTGTTGTATTATGTGTTGACCTTCACAGGGACTGCTGTAATCTAGTATAAAGCATCTTTTAGGTTAATGTTATTTTTGTACACGGTCCCTGACAACTAAACTAAACTAAAGGTGCCAGTGAGCAGGTGTCTGCGTGGAAAATGCCTTGTTGATGGTTTTGGTCAGAGGAGAATATAGCCACACTGGCTTGAGATGATAAAAACTACCACATCACAAAGTTAGGTTGTCAATGAGGGGGCATGCTTCCCCCCAAGGCTGCAGGAACAGTCATGTCAAAAATAACTGGGGAAACCAACAGCAAAAAGTCAAGAATTGTAAACCTACATTTGTGAATTCTTCTGTTAAAAACTGATGGGACTTCATTTAAAATGAGGAGTTGAGTTTCCTCCTTCGCTTAGTGCTTTGTTTCCCTTTTCTACCCGAGTATTGACTGTAAAAAAATAAGCTGGCTTTCATTTGTTGGCTCTGATTCATTTATAAATTAACTTGTGCACACTGGTGGGATTTATATATATATATATATATATATATCTTGATTTAAATTATATTTCTTTTTTAAAGAGAGGATTAAATTGAAGAATTTTTTTAATTTTTGCTGGTGACAATTTATAGTATCCACAGCATAGGAGGGATTTCTTGAGAATCTCATCAACAGTGTTCATTTCTGCTCACACTGTGAAATATACAGAGAGCCATTTCACACAGATCTCCTCCGTTGGGGCCTACACTCATGTTCACACATGTTCAGAGACTTGAAGAGGGATCAGTCCATGTCAGCCTGGATTGCTGCCATGCATCGGTCATGATATGGTTGAAAGCTTTGTGATCTTATTCAAATGTGTTCTCCATACTGTACATTACAATACAACAGTACACGACAAAAGGAAGTTGTGGATATATTTCTCTCACATTGTAATTACATTATTAAACATTAAGCCCGGAAAAAATTAAGAGACCAGTCTGGATTTTTCTTAAATCTTTATCTCTATATTACTTATTTAAAATGCTCTAAATGACAATATTTTTATTGTGAATTTGGTAGAAATGTTGTCAGTAGTTTATACTATAAAATCAAAATGTTTATCTTACTGAAACATATGCCTCTAAAACAAGCGACACTGAACATTTGGAGTGGTCTCTTGATTTTTTTCCGGAGCTGTATGTGATTTAAGTCTTTTTCACTCACAAAAACAAATTGGAGAATTTGGGAAGAACAACCCTTTTCTTAATTTAAGGGCATTCTATCGTATCTGACTATTCTAAGTTTGTGTAATCTGTTTAATCAGTATTATTTATGTTAAAAAAAGCATTATTAAATGTATGTAAAACATAAACTAATTTGCAAAGTATAGCCTTTTAAATCAAATTAGTTAACTGTAAGATACTGTAAAAGAAAAATCACCAATATAATGTATTTTGAAGCAAGTCAGTCCACTGTAAGATACTGTAAAAATAAAAATAAAAACTAGTTCATACTGTTTTTCATTAACAGTATAATACTGTATTTTAGTGGCAATAAAATAATGTTATTTTTACAGATTCATATTTGCAACCCTACTGCAAGTAGATTTCAGTTTTTTTACAGGGAAATTTCTAACAATGCAGTAGGGGAGAACGGGGTAATCTGAGGCACTTTTTACATTTGCTCCCCTCTAAGCGAGTTAAAATGATTTATCACTCAAATTTACACATTTCCCATTAATTCAGGATGTTTCCTAGAAATGGGCATTAGCAGAATTTTTTCAAGACAAAGGGCAGTGAAAATATTATTGTTTTAAAAAAAAGTTGTCATCTGGCTCACTTTACCCCAGCAGTGGGGTAAACTGAGACAGACCAGAAAAATCAAGGGGGTAAAGTGAACCAGCTGGGGTTAAACTGATCCACTTACTTTTTCCACTCTGAAACTACCATAACAACACATATTGTAACAGTTAGAATCCTGAAATCTAGCCACACATTCCAGAACTAATGTCGAACTAGTAAAAGAATGATGGGGTTTGGTCAATTAAGCAAAGCAAATTTTCTAAACACTTGAAAGTAACTCTGAACAAAATCAAATACAACATATTATAATTCAAACGGTTTTAATAAGATTCAAATGAAAGATAGAACCAGTTAGATTAGAACAAAGTCTGGGGGTCAGAACACAGGACCCTTAGAGCCAGCTAGTGTCTGGGGGTCAAAGCATAGGAAAATCAGAACCAGCGAGTACAGCCTGGGACACAGAACACAGGAGAAGACCCAACTGGATTATAACATCAGCCTGTCATACTCTACAACTAGGCCTACATTCCAGCCCTGAAGGTTACAGGGAAAGATGAGAAGGTGCTCTTTCCGTGTGGTTGCCCCAGGTCGTCTTCCTGGTGTATTTCCTTCGCATGATGGCTCTTCTACAATGTGTATGACATTAAAATAAAACATATGTTATGTAATATTACATTAAAATATGTTTAAGACTAAACTTAACTTGTGCCTCATGGTGGAGACAGTGTCTCACTTTCCCCCACAGCATTTGGCTCACTTTCCCCCACCACCACAATTTGAGAAAAAACTACCTCTCTTAGCATTTCAGGCTAATCTTTAGCTAATATCATCTCATGGTTTTTATATGTTGGTAGTTCATCAACACGTATGATAGAAGTTTTTCTACGTGAATACATTTGCTTTGGTACAACAGTTGATTAAGTTGACAGCAAGACAATTTACTTTTACATGCAAAATACCTATTTTGGTGAAAAAAACATGCTTACCACAGCACCATGAGGTCCTCTCTTTCAGGGCCATGGGGAAATGAGACAGGCTTGAAAACATATATCTCACATGACCAAAAATATTTTCCATTGCCTAGATACAGGGGGTGGCTCACATTATCCGATGCCTCAGATTCCCCCATTCTCCCCTATTTTGTTTTAATTCAAACGAATAAAGACCGTATCCAAGATATTGCAAAATATCCATATTTATGCAAACATTTCTGGAAGAAATGTAATCCAAACATTATTTGTTTTCATGTAGGCCTTATCAACTGGCAAAGTTGCACGATGATATCTAGGCTATAAGTAAAACATTTCACCCTAATCACCCTAATACACTATCTAAAAAAGAAAATATGTAGGCCTAGGCTATAGGTTTGTGACATGTTAGATTGATTCCGGTTTTCATATTTGCCTGCTGTAACAATAAGTTTACTTTTTGTAGCCCTGCATGTTACAGGCATGGTGCGGGGCTTTTAAGGAACTCGCATGTATTGCAGCTTAATTGCTGGAATAGACGCGCATTAGAATCTAAACGTCTGCTGCCATGCCCGTGTTTAGCAAACCACGGCTGCTCACTAGGTCAGATTGATTGAGGGCTTCTGGGTGACGGACAATGCACTCACTATAGTATTCTACAGCCGTAAGTGACTGGCAGCTCGGGGGATGAATGGTGGTGGTGGTGGACCTCGGGCGGATTTCCGCGTCATGTGGTGGACTGATAATTGGCAAACCGCACAGCAGCACCACTCCACAGCACAGCCCTCGCTGCCTGGATGATCGGCCGTAGTTAAAACAATACACGCGCACTTGAATCTAAACCGAGGCTGGCCTTGGTTCGGGAACATAATAGAGATTCACCGGGGCGCAGTTTTATGCTGTCTTTCTGCACCGGAGACACCCAGGCGAGCAGACAGGTGCCACCGGGTCCAAGCGGCTTAGAACGGCGTGTCGGAACAGGTGGGATCATTTAACCAGGCTCGTTGTTTCAGGCTTTGGTCATAGCCTAGTGTGTGTGTGTGTGTGTGAGGAGGGTCCGTGAGCCATTGGTGCTCATGGTGTAGGCCGGTCAGTCTGCTGGACGCGAGCGATTATTATTTGATATTTGCTTTGTGTTGATGGACTGATCCTGCGGGCTAAGAGACGCCGGCTGTCATGTGCTGTCATCGGCATTAGTGGGTCTCTGTTATAATACATTATAGATCCGGATTGTAGCAGAAAGCTCCTGGATGCATAGGCTATAGCCATACCGTACACACACACACACACACACACACACACACACACACACACACACACACACACACACACACACACACACACACACACACACACACACACACACACACACACACACAGAGCGCTCCAGCAGCCTGCACTGGCAGAGTGTGTGTGACCGCTTATGTGCGCGGCTGTGGCGGAGCTGCTTGTATAAGGCCGGTGTTCCAGATCAATATTAGACGATGTGCGATGATTTAACTGGCAGCGGCCGATCGCCTCAATGCGTCGCTGGTTGCTTGTAGTAACAGGCAGATGTTGATAGCAGGAAGAGGAAGCATTGGCCAGCTTCTTCCTGAGTTTTAAAATAATTAGCCTATAGCCTGTCACTGCCGGCCTAGCCATCTGTCTTTTTGTCTTAGCAGTGAGTCGGATGGTGCATGTGTCGTTCATTCTAAATCATTCTAGGCTATATTCAGTAGACTGGAGAATTAGCAAAGTGTTCTAGCATGTATGCCTTGTTTCACTGGATCCATCACCCCCCACCCCCCTCCCTCCCGTGGATTCAGACCCATTGTGTATCACACCCTGTGTTCTACTTCCATACTATTTAGTATGCCAGAAAACAGATTAAGAATGTCCCAATACATGCAATTTCAAATGCAGTATGCCATTAACACCAGGATGCCGTTAAACAGCCACTTGCATTTTGCAGTATGGAAACAGCATACGTAAGTAGCCTATGTAGTAGTAAAACTAAAAAGTAGGCCTATGTGATTTGGAAAGCAGGGACAGGCTATGTGTTCTATAGTGTGCCCATCTGATATGTAGGCTAAAGCATTTGCCACAACAGTGGTTTGCTCACAGACAATCTGCCCTTGATAAAGGGTAGTACGCTACAATGTGACAATATGAAGTGAAAGATGTTGATCATAAAATGACCACATTCAGCAATCTGATTGAGGGTCATTAATAGCCTACTCAAGTGTTCTTCTAGTTCAGGTGATTTTTAAATATAGACTTTCATTTTGTTCTGAACCTGATTGGATAAGGCTTTAAGTCCAGACACTGCAGGTGTATAGGGTCACATGTTTAACGTATATCACCGTGGACTTTGGCCAGTTGATCACTAAAATTAAAACAATAATTTTTTGCATTGCATTTTTTCCAGAAAGGTTTGAATAAATATGCAAATTTGGCAATATCAATTAAAGCTGGGGTATATGATTTCTGATTGGCCAAAGTTAAAATGAGCGGTACACTTTGACCAATCAGAGCGATGCTCCGATTCTCTGTTCTTATTGGCTGTTGTGACTGTCCATTCACTTTGGCACCGACGTTGTTGGTGTGTAGAGCGTGTCAGGGAGGGACCAAAGGGGAGGGACCAAAGAGAACTAGTGGAGCGGTTGAGGTATTTGGATTCGAATCTCTATCCCAACTGCCATTTTCTCTTAAAAATCCATTCTCTTGATTTATTATTTTTTTTAGATATTTTTGGGGCATTTTTATGCTTTATTGACAGTGCAGAGAGACAGAGGTGAAATGGGGCAGAGAGATGAGTGAAGTGCACAGAACGACCACAGGCGGGAATCGAACCCAGGTCTGCTGCTGGGCCCAGCCCGGGGGGGGGGGGGGGGGGATGCCCTACCAACTGAGCTAAGGGCGCCCCCATTCTCTTGATGTTTTAAGAACATTATCACAATTCAGACAATTAACAACACATGAACACATTCTTCTGTAATAACCATCATAATAGTGATAATAATGTAATAAACTAATGTTAAGATAATGGCCGTTAAAGATGGTTATATAGGAGAAGTATACAGATGCAAACAGACAAGGTTTAGTCAAATAAACACCTAAATGTACATTTTGGACCTTTTTAGTACTAGTATGAAAGAAGACATGTTATGGAAGCTACATAGACAAATATCTCTAAATTGACCAGTGCTTAAAAAAAATATGTTTTTGCCTGCAGTGTCGCCTTAATTGCTTATTATTCCACCATAACAAAATAAGCATAGCCAGGTTTATTGGACCAGTCAACATTTTAACAGTGAATTGAATCAGTGTTGCTCCCATTTCAAGATGGAGCATCTTAAATATGTAGAACTACTGTAGGCCAGTAGGTTGTAGGTTACTGTAGGTTGCTGGGAAAATAGGTCATTTCAAATGGTCTTTTAAAATGCAGTTGGGTAATTCTTCTTGCATATCTTATATTTAATTGAACATATTACTGCATGTATTCTTTCTAATGAGAAATGTCCTCACAATATGCAACAGAAAAATGACATCTGGTTAATACAGTATATTGTGGTTACATTTGTCTCTTCTATCGGCAGTGGTGCAGTGGGTAGGGAGATCGTCCTCTGGAGTGCAGGGTCAGAGGTTCGATCCCCCGCCTACCCGTCACATGCAGAAGTGTCCCTGGGCAAGACACTGAACCCAAAATTGCTCCCGATGGTTCAGAGGGCGCCCTGCATGGCAGCTACTGCCATCGGTGTATGAATGGGTGAATGTGGTAAGAATTGTAAAGCGCTTTGGGGCTGAGAAAATCGGCTAAAAGCGCAATATAAGTCAAGTCCATTAACTATCTTTCCTGACTCTTCTTTCCCAGGACGCATTGCCACACCTCTAGAACATCCAAGGCAGAAGAAGAAGTAGAAGGCTTCTGTAATTCATGTGCTGCTTAGTGACTGCTTGGCAAGATGAGTACAGACAGACCCAAACGCAATATCATCAAGAAAAAATATGTAAGTCATAAGTCTTTTTTCCTTCTGTGCTGTAGACACACTGGTTATAAAAGGTGTGCTCCACTTTGACTTATTTAACTTCAAGTGATTTTTTTTAAAAAAAGATATTTTTTTATTCATATCAAAAATAATCCTCATATGGAAGTGTGTTCCCCACTGACTGTGTTTGTGTGTGTGTGTGTGTGTGTGTGTGTGTGTGTGTGTGTGTGTGTGCGCGCATGTGCATGTGTATGTGTGTGTGTGTGTGTGCCCCCCCGCAGGACATCAGTGACGGGATGCCGTGGTGTGAAGAGCGTCTGGTGCGCAAAGTCCTCTTCCTCTCCCTCAGGGAATTCCGAGACACACACCGCGCCACACACAAACACTCACACATACACACGTGCACACACAAACGCACACAGAGAAACGCTCCGCCCATACACGCTCCACGCAAGACGCACACACTGTCCAACAACAGACACACACATGCCAGGCGGAGCGCGCACACACAACAACAACAACAACAAGAAAAAGTCACGCAAAGGCCACAGAACACACACAAGCATAAAAACACACACACTTCAAAACAAAAGCCTCATGCACACAGCAATAGAGGGCAGAGGAATAACAACTTGTCTCAGGACTCGCACACGCCAAAAAGCAAATGCACTCGCACACTACAGAGAAACATGCAAACACAATCAAAAGCGTGCACAGGGAAAACTGCTCACACGTTGCTGGGGGACTCTGCATCAACCAGGACACTTCGCTCACACAAAACACTGTCGCCCGTCCCCCCGGCTAGGACCCTACGCTCACACACTCCCACAATCCTCAGCGGTCAGTTACAACTCTCTGTTCTCTTCTTTGTATAGCTGTTAAGTCATTAGATCTTAATCCTTTTTTTTCAATGGGATAATTCTATCTATCTAGTCGTATTCTCATCAGTGATAATACCAATACACCAACAACAACAGGGACATGACTTAGGTTGAGACACTGCAGGTGAATAGGATAACATTTTCAAACGTATCTATATCATCGTTAAACTTAGCCAGTCGATTGCCACATTAAAACAATCACTTTTTTGTATTGTTAAAATATGAACAAATCCTTCTGTAATAACCTTCAGAATAATGCTACCAATGAGAATGGGAAGTTTAGTTGATGGCAGTGCTTTAGAAGTTGAGATTTTTGGTTCAGAGTATTGAAAAAATCTAATGTTGAGATAATAACCGTTAAAGATGGTTGTAAAGGAGAAATATACAGACGCAAACGTATTGTACATTTTGTACCTTTGATGTATACTAGTATGAAAGAAGACATGTTATGGAAGCTATACAGACAAAACTTTCAAACACAAATTGCTTTAAAAAAAACGAAGTTTTGATATTGGTTCCATGTTTTCATCTTTCCTCTCCCACCTGTCACAAAGCATGTCCACTACAATATGATAATGTTGTTTGAAGCACTTAGTACAAACTATTTGGAGTGCGTCCTTTACTGTTTTTGGTGTAACTTACTCTGCGTTCCAAAACCCATACTTTCCTACTATTTAGTATGCCAGAAAAAGATTTAGGGTGTCCCAATACATGCACGTCAATTGTAGTATGCTGAAAATATATAAATGCCCCACTAATTCCAATAGCATTTTGGATTATTCGTCTTTATTCTCGACATTTCTCGACATAATGAAAAAAAATCTTCCTTATCTGATTTTCTTTTCTATGTAAAAAAGTATTTGAATTGGAACGCAGGGATAGTTCTGGTTGCTTTGATTATATGACATGCGTAATGTGAGTAACTTGAGTGGTAACTGTTTCTCTCCAGGCTCACGGGTTAACGGCCTCCCCCGGCATCAGACCCTGCTGTCAGCTAGCCCCAGCTGGAGCTGGTCCATACACAGCCGGCCCTCAGGCCCCCAGCAGCGCTGCCTCAGGGACAGGCAGGACCCCGCTAGCAAGAGGTCAGACACCGTACTGGCCTTTTCCATCTGTGTTTGCTAGGGCTGTGCTAAAATATCAATATGGCAATATACACTCACCGGCCACTTTATTAGGTACAGCGGTTCATTTTCTTGTTAACACATTTAACTTATCAGCCAATCACATGACAGCAACTCAATGCATTTAGGCATGTAGACCTGGACAGGACAACTTATTGAGGTTAAAACCGAGCATCAGAATGGGGAATAAAGGGGGTTTAAGTGACTTGAACATGGCAATGTTGATGGTGCCAGAAGGGCTGGTCTGAGTATTTCAGAAACTGCTGATGTACTGGAATTTTCATGCACAACCATCTCTAGGGCTTACAGAGAATGGCCCGAAAAAGAAAAAAATATCCAGTGAGCAGGATTTGTGTTGACGAAAATGCCTTGTTGATGTCAGAGGTCAGTGGAGGATGGGCATACTGGTTCAAGATGATAGAAAGGCAACAGTAACTCAAATAACCACTTGTTACAACCAGGGTATGCAGAATACCATCTTTGAATGCAAAACACGACCAACCTTGAAGCAGATGGCCTAGAGCAACAGAAGACCCCACCGGGTGCTTGCTAATACACAGCCCTGGTGTTTGCATGTTCATTCATAATAATTGTGAGTCATGTAATGGCAAGGACTGGTGTTTACGTGGGCTCAACTTAGCTTAGTGTGCTAGAGTAATCGTTTACCTTAAGCTCTTATACTCTTATTTACACAAGTTGTGTTGACTTGACTTTACTCAGTGTCCACAGGGTGGAACCGTATCCTGGTGATGTCTTTGCACATGTTGAGCCTCATATCCTTGTTTCCAGACGTCTGAATAGGCTGCACAGGTCCAATCTAGACTGTGGCATGAGAACTCAGTATGCAGGGGTGTGTGTGCTCACTGTCTGTCCTTACAGTGATCAAGCAGTGACTAAGGTTGCATTGACACCAGGTTTGTTTAGTACTTTTTAGTAACTAAATTTTAGTACTACATTTAGGTCCAAAATGCACCTAAATGTACATTTTGGACCTTTTCAGTACTAGTATGAAAGAAGACATGTTATGGATAGACAGATAGACACAAATCTCTAAATGTTTTTGCCTGCAGTGTCGCCTTAATTGCTTATTATTCCACCATAACAAAATAAGCATAGCCAGGTTTATTGGACCAGTCAACATTTTAACAGTGAATTGAATCAGTGTTGCTCCCACTTCAAGATGGAGCATCTTAAATATGTAGAACTACTGTAGGCCAAGGTTGCTGGGAACAATGATCAAGCAGTGACTGAGGTTGCATTCACACCAGGTTTTCATTTAGTACTTTTGATCAACGTACTACAGTTTTTTAGACCGCAGCAACGTGCCCACAAAACAACGCCAAGTAACTTTCGTCGCCTGGTAACACACTGGCCTGGTTTGTTCCCTGAAAGAAGAAGAATAAAACAACAGAAAAGTGCTGTCTCGTTAGTCGATGGGGCAGCGCATATCCTGGGAATCAAAAATAAAATGATTGATATTTTTAGAGGATTTATCGCAGGAATGTTGGATAGGACTGCATTAGTTTTAGATACAGTAAGCGTAACGACTGTGTATGTGTGTGTGTGTGTGTGTGTGTGTGTGTGTGAATGCGCATGTGAATGTGTATGTGTATATCCATTTTAACCTGTCATTTTTATTTTATTTTCATGTTGTATTCTATTAATATGCTTTTAAATGTTTTATTTCTATTCATTCACTTTTTTAATGTGTATTTTGTATTGCCTATGTGTTTGTGTATGTGTACGTAAATGTGTATGTGTATTTGTATGTATGTGTGTGTGTGTATGTGTGTGTGTGTGTGTGTATGTGTGTGTGTGTGTGTGTGTGTGTGTGTGTGTGTGTGTGTGTGTGTGTATGTATGTGTGCGTGTGTGTGTGTGTATGTGTGTGTGTATTTGTATAGGCCGAGGCTTCAAGCACAGAGGAAGTTTGCCCAGTCCCCTCCCAGCTCTCCAGGACCACCACCACTGATGATGTCATCAGCACGCAGTAACCATAGGAACAACCTGGCCGTGGTCACCTGTCTGACCAAACGTCGACCAAAGACTGAAGACTTCCTGTCTTTCCTGTGTTTGAGAGGTAATCAACAGCAAGTACACACTAGGTAGGGGTCTGAAGTGAGCCTGGCTTAGTGTTGCCTCACACACAGAGGCAGTGCCAACATATCACTTTATAATGTATTACTGTGCACAATGCACTCTGCGAGAAGAAAAATGCACAGTATGACTTTAATGTGTATCAATTAATATCTGTTGCTGGTTATATCCTTTCTAATAATAATAATAATAATAATAATAATAATAATAATAATAATAATAATAATAATAATAATAATAATACATTTATTTTATATATGGCTTTTTTTTTGTTAGCAAGGTAACGATAGATTAGGGCCTGCTTTACGGCAGTGCGATGAATATGCAATAGGAAGTCTTACAATTTATCATAATGTACTGTATATAGCCTCCAATATTGCTGAGCAGCCTGGGTAATGTAGGTCCTGGCACCAAAATGAAGTTTATCCTCAACTCAGACAAAGAGCATCACCCATCAGAATCCATGTGTATAAGAACGGTAACATTGGTCCATCAATTGAAAAGTGTAGAGGAAAAAACCCAGGTTATCTGTTATTTCCCATTTGTAGGCTACACCAGGAAATATTATATCACACGTACACACACACGCCTCTAAATCGATTTAAAGGCACTTCCACTTTCACTTCAGGTTCAGAAGCGTTGCCGAGCAACATGGCCTTCTTAGCGAGGGGACGAGCAAAGGGCGTGGCCGGAACTCGCCGTGTCACTTCCTGCCTTTCCACCAATCACAGGACTTCTGCTGAACGGAGCAACAGAAGAACACCAGGTACTCATCTGCTTACCTGACTGAGGGCTTTACTGTAATACACCTAGGGCTTGTCTATTGAAATTGTACTTTCAATAGACAATCTCCATCCAAAATTCCATTTAGTCCAGGACTATGCTTAATTCATGTCTGTGAAACTGGCCCTTAATGTATTATTTGAGTGTTTTATTTCTTAGTGTAAAGAGTAGCTGAACCATACTTGAGTAAGAGTAGAAAATACTTAACTAGAACAATTACTCCGCCACCTATTACAATACCACTTGATTGAAAGTACAGAAGTGTCTGATATTACAAGTAATTGAATATGAAGACTGTAAAAATACTCTCTTTCAACTTTCAAGTAAAAGTCCTGGATTTACGTTACCTAACTAGATTTATGTACTTAAAGTATTAGGAGCCATGATATCTGGCATATTTGCATTAGAAAAATACTATAATCAACATAGTCAATAACCAATACATTTTTGTCAGTGTTGGGTATATAGCTTACCAGCTTGATAAACTCTTCATTTGTTTTGTGTGCAGATATTTGAATTGGTAAAGTCACTAACAAGTTATCAGATAAATGTAGTGGAGTAAAAAGGTTGAGTATTTCCCAGTGGAGTAGAAGTAGAAGTTAAATACCTACTTCACCGGTGGGAATATGAAGGTGTATTGAACTCTAAGATCCTATGTAGTATACATGTGCTAACATTTTAGAAATCGGTTCATCATAGCCTGAGAAAAGGCAGAAAGAGTGTTTTATGGTCTCACTGTCTAACCCTACATTCTCCCATTTGTGATGTCACAAATGGGAAAATCTAGGGTTAGGATAAGCAGGACAGTTGGGCCAAGGGAAGACTGAGGGAAGAAAAACCTCATTCATTATATTATAATAGCGATTTTATATTGATACAACGCCGGTTCTGTACGGGTGAAGTAATCCTTTAAACTGCCGTGACTGAGGCAAAAGGTAGATTGATTCATCCAGTGCCTCACCCACACATTTTTCTCCTTCCTTGAATACATTTATTTTTTCCCGCCTCATTGTGTGGCTGTCTGTCTGTATTTGTGTCACTGTGCTCCAGTCTCCAGATCTGTGAGAGCGAGTGGGGGCTCCGCGGGGGTCCGCTCATTATTCCCTCCCTCCGCCCGGGAGCAGAGGAGGAGAGAGAGAGAGAGGAGAGAAGGAGGGACACAGGGACACTTCCTGAGAACTCACCAGCTCTCCCTATCGGACCGGAGGACAAACAAGGTCTGTTCATCCATTCTATACACTATCTCTATCTGAGGGCACATTCACACTACGCCATCTGGACCGTGACCAAGTACATTTGCCCCCTAAAGTCTGGTTAGTTTGACCAGTGTTAGCTCTACGTGCTCGGTAGGTACACTTCCCTGGCCATGGCACAGTTAGGAGAGGTGTGCTAGGGCTACTTAATGAGTTATTGATTGAGTATTTGGTTTTAACTGCTGTCTCACTTGGCCTGTGAGGAAAAAACACATCACCCATTTACCTAATTGCGCTCATAACTGTTTTGTTATGATGTAATTATAATAATAATACTTTTTTTTGGCATTAGAATAATTTTGAAGTTGTATTTATCGCAGGAAATGTCTGCACATAGGGGCTTTAAAGCCTCTGGAAACCTGGTCTAAAATAATAAGAAGCAATATATGATATCAAAGTTGTATGTCTGCATACGCGTTTAGAAAATTCTGATTGAAAATAAATGTTCATGGATACTATAAAACGAAGTAAAAAAAATGCTTTTTTACTGTCTAGACCATTTGACAGGACTGTGTGGGCGTGGCTGTATCAAACAGTCTCCATGGCAACATTCATTGTTTTTTACGGAACGTTTCGGGCAGATACTGCCTTGATTGGTTTAAAAATATTTACTGTCAGAAGAACCCGAGCATGTCCCCGCCTCTTCTAATCCGAATTTCTGTGAAGTTTATCGAACTTAAATGACAATGTCTTTCATTTAGAATGGATGACTATGCCTAACTCTTTTCAGATGCTTTACTATCATGCAACTAACTAACTCCCCCAAACTTCATAGTTATCAGAAGTTTGTGGATTTGGGTTTACATGGGCTTTAAATAAGTAATGCACATTTTCATGATCTCCCTTTGTTGCAGGTTGCCATGTCAACTGGATTCTCTGAAAAAAGAAGCTCCCATGTCAGGTCAGTGTCTCCCTTAAACACAACCAGGGTTAGCGCCAGGCGGTCCCCTCGGCCCTGCACTACACCTGCCAGTGCCTACAAACCAAGAGGCCATCCCCCAGGCAGCAAACACCTCTCTGGGCAACCGAGCAATCGCAACCTTCCAACCCACCAACGGAATGTCTCCAACTGCTATAGCAACACCAAGCCCAGCCTAGGTGGTCTCCAGAACTCAGGAAGAACTTCCAGCAGATCTCTGGGCCAACCTCCATTGACCAATGGCTCAATCGTGGGACACCCCGGGGTGCTGAGGTCCTCCAGAAGGAAGAGAGGCCTCCCACCGGACACCAACCCTAATATAGCTCTCAATCGGGATGCTCTGGTCAACAACTCCTCAAAGAAGTGCAGGACGCGTCCATACAGCGAAGGTGCTGTCCCATTGGAGAGTGACTATCGTATTGGTGACAAGGGCAGTGATAAAGCCTGTGGTAACGATGTTTTGGAGAAGGTTGTGAGCCATATGGGCAAATTTACTGGTAGTCATGATGGAGAAACTGGACAAGGCAAAGAGTGTGGCCAGGCTGGAGAGATGGTTGAAGACAGAGTCAGTTGTATTGGTGAAGACCCAAAGGGCAAGGGGAATGTTGGGAGGGTGAGGCGACTGGCTCTGAAGCCCTGCCAAGAGACCCTCCACCTCACCAACCTCATCACAGACTATGAGCTCAGCCCACTCACTGAGGTCATATGCAGGCATGTGAGAGAGAAACGCCTCCAGAGGAACCAGACCGTCTCATGCACCATCCCCAAGCCAGTCACCAGGAAAGCTGATTCTAGGACGTTTGCTAGGGGTACTAATGCTACGACCACTGTAACTAAAGCTGCTATAAACTCAGTGACATCCCACCACCCACCAGCCAGTTATTCTGCCAAGCACACTGCTAAGGGTACTACTACCAAAGGTACTAGCAATGACTTAACCAAGTGTACTTCACCAGCCAGGAGTTTCTCTGTCGTCCATAATTCCAAAGGTGCTACAAAAGACTCTTCCAAGGGCACCGCAGGAGATTCCACTAGGGACAATCCACCTGTGAGTGGCATTTCTAGCACTTCCAAAGGCCCTACGAAGGGCCCTACCCAGACCAAGTGGACTACCTCAGCCATTAAGACCAGGACCAGCCCTAGAATCCCTCCTAAGCGCTAATGTTGATCATCACAGTTTCACTATTAACTATCATAAGAATTAATGTTGAAGACAATTAGCAAGTAATAATTAAATATCTAATTATATAAATACATATTTAAAAAAAAACATGGATACTATTGATCATAGGGAATAGATGATGGTTGTTGGCTTGTTGGATGGTTAAGTAAGGACCTAGTGCTGTTGTCAATCATGTGTCAATGACTGCGGGATCACTTCAAATGGAAATACATAGCATATTGGCAGGACTAAAGATACTTATTACCAATGCTCCCCTGTTGTGTCTGAAATAGCGGCTTGATATTTTCTTTTGTAATACATTCACATTGAAAAAGCACTGGTTTTATCAAAGCACACAGTTTAACTCAACAGATTTCAGTAGCTTCCCTAAAGAAGGCTGTCGTGTGTGCAATGGGTAAGAAGTATATTGATATAGAAATCCCAGCTACAGGTTCAAATTAACAAAATGTGGGCAGGGAGCAGTATGTTATATGTTTTTCTTCTTCTGGAGATGTAGTATTGGTGTAGTATTTGTTACAACTAATATTAAATCAGCTAATACTCTCAATCCCAGAATTTTGTTTCATTGTGAAAGCCTGCGACACAACCTTTGACCCCTAAATTCTAATCGGACAGCGGTGAAGGCAAAGCTGCTAGCTAATACATAGCAATGGACATAAACCCTGCGTTCCGAATCGCATACTTTCTACAATTTAGTATGGTAGAAAAAAGATTTAGGATGTCCCGATTCTTGTGGCCAGATTTAGTATGGTCAGAAAGAACCGGATGTCTACTACATCCGGCCAAGATTTTTAGTGTTGAAAACAGCATCCTATTTGGGCGATTCTGACCCATAATCCAGTGCGAACCTGAAGTGACGTCACATCAACGGAGCCTTCATATGAAAACAAACAGGGATGCGACAGATATAAAAGCAAGAGGCAAGATCAAGGCGCAATGTTATGATTAAATAAATAAGTAAAAGTATGTCCCAATAGTATGCCTATTGCATCGCATCCTTACTAGATTATTTTAATCGTCGGATGTAGTATGTAGAATAGAAAAAAGAAAGAGTATGCAATTCGGAACGCAGGGCAAGGCAAAAAGTAAAGCACTTTAAAGTGAGTGGCTGTGAGGCCAGCATGTGTTAAATCAGCGGCCATGGCACTGGAATGAGTCTGGTAGGGTCCTGTACAGAGTTTTGCAGGTGCGGTTAAATTCACCTAGACTGTTGCAGGACTCTGTGTTACAGTACAATATTTAGAATGAACTTACCTAACTGCCATTCATTTGAACAGGAGTATTGTATTCCAGGTTGTCTAGCTACAAACAAAATCACCTAAAATCCTCACCAGCTATAAAGGATAGGTTCTGAGTTTTAATGTCTGTTTAAAAACCAAAGTGATACAGGCTTTGCTTGCTGTAATCCTTTCTCTCCAAGACAATATACTATTTAAAACACGTCTTAAGTGCAGTTGGGAAAATACATTAAGAATGATTGATCAAAACATTTGCAATTTCCAATGGAGTCTGACTTCAAACTCTGAAAAAAAGTTTTCTTCTGTCTTTAGTATGAAATTTCCTCTAAGGAAACACTCCCCGTGTTCCAAATCACATACTCTTTCTTTTTACTTAAGTACAGAAGAGTTTCAGGGCCACACGAGGAAAAGAAAATCAGATAAGGAAGTTTTTTTTATCATTATGTCAAGAACTGTCAAGAATAAAGACGAATACTCCAAAATGCAATCGGAGTTAGTGGGGCATTTATGTATTTTCAGCATACTACAATTGACGTGCGTGTATTGGGACATCTTAAATCTTTTTCTGGCATACTAAATAGTAGGGAAGTATGGGGATTGGAACGCAGGGATATTCAGGTGAACCAAAAAGAGGGTTTGTACAGGAAAGGCTACAACTATGCCACAAGCCCCTTGAAGGGATAGTTGGGTACTTTTGAAGTGGGGTTGTATGGGTTACTTACGAGGCTAGGGGTCAGGGCAGTCATTTCAAGGAGTTTGAGGGAGGCGTCACTGTAGCAGAAGTCAGCCTTTTATTGTTGCAGAGGGGGTCAGTAAAGAAGCATATTTACCTCCACGTACTGTATATAAATATTAACCTAACACCTTAGTAGCAGTTCAAGTGTACACTTAACTGAGATTTTTCTCCACAACATAAGTTAGTAGTAGCTCTGAGTCGAGCAGCTGATTGGTGGAGTGATACAAAAATAAAGTTTGTCTGGCAGCAAAATAAAGCTAAAAGGCAACTAAAAAACTCAGTTTAGTGTACAACTGAACTGATATTTAGTTTTTAGGTTTGCATTTATGTATGTGGCGAATTCTCTTTTTTTGTTGGCCCTCTCTACAACAATACAAGGCAGACTTCTGCTACAGCAACATCTCCCCCTAACTCTTTCTACTCACTGCGCTGAGCGCCATCTCCATAAGATAACAGACTAACTACTCTTAAGTACCTCATACAACCACACTTAAAAATACTGAACTATCCCCTTAACTTCAAACAAACTTTCAAACTGTATTTTCTACAGAACCAAATACTATTGTCCCCCTTCACCTGCATTGATTTAGTTTAAGGGAAGGATGTTTTAATGGCCAGTATGAGTAGGAGGAAAGATTACAGCAAAATCAACCCTATGAGGCCCCAGAGCTTGGTTTTAACTTGACAAAATGACTGAGCTTATCCTTCAAGAGGTCAGTGGCACTGACACACAAGCGCGTCCGTCCTAACCAACAGGGCCAGCAGCAGCAGCAGAGGCAGCTGTCTGGCTGCTCACTGTGCAGCTGTGACACACACTAACTGTGTGGTATCACTAGGACCTCCCAATGTGCTGCTCACTTTAATGGACACATTGTACATGCAGAGTATACAAGAAAACATCTGTCGTTTTTATTGACTTGATTTATTTATTTTATTTAACCCCCTGACACTGAGACCTTCTTTATATGACACTTCACTACTAGACCTAAAACAGTCTAAGTTAAGAACAAACGTGTTCGTGAATGAGTTAATGAAATACTATATACATTTCATACTGTGAGCCGTCTTTAAGTTTCTTTATTTGTCAATTTACACAAAGTATATGGAAATTCATTCTTCCCATATCCCCCGCTCAAGTTACCACACTGAGGGGGTCAGAGCGCAGGGTCAGCCATAGTACAGTGCCCCTGGAGCAGTTTGGGATTAAGTGCCTTGCTCAAGGACACAATGGTAGAAATGGTTGGGCACCGTAGTTGTAATACCAGCCATCACTAGTTTTACAAAAAAAAATCCTCCTATCCGGTGCCAGAGATTGAACCAGCGACCTCATGGTTACTAGTCAGCTCCCCTTTTTCTAGGCCATCCTACCACCTCTTTGCTGTGAAACTTTAATAAATTACACTATTTATCTGTCTTCCTATGAGAGGATCCATACTACGTGGATACGTTAATCATGACGAGCAGTTACTAAACAATGAGCTTTCACATCTATCCTAACTCTTGTGTTGTCATGGTGTACATTTGTGTCTAAGAGGCAAAGTACCACCTTGCTCTGTCACTATTTATTGAGCATTTTCTCAAAAACATTTAAGTGCAAAAATGTGCAACATATTGGTGCTCCTCATAAATACTGACATTCTAGGGACAGTGTTTCCCGTTTTCATCTACTGTATTATCTCAACAGCCATGTTGCTGATTTACTAAGTGAAAGAGTTCTCCAGCAACTTTTAAAATGCTTTGATAATGGCTTTATGGTAATATATGAACAAACTCTTTTTAGCTCTTTATGGTTATATGATAATGACATTGTATCATAATGAAAAGACAAATATGTGTGCAGTCCCATCTGTTAGACAACTGTAAAAAGTGTGTATACGTGTAACAAAGAAGAGGAGCAAAAGAACTGGCAATACATTGACTTTGTATCTGTCAGGTGCTAACTTTAAACTGACAACTATTTCCACTCATTGCACCTCAAGTGCCAAGCAGAGAAAACATACTCTCCTGATGATAACTGAGCCTCCAACAATGAGCCCCCCCCCCCCTGTGTTTCCCTATAGAAGCAGCTTGAAGGTTATTTAAAAGACCATATGAATGGTGTTTGCGTGTTTATTCTATTAGCTACGAATCCCATATACTTTCACCGCTTAGTCTTTTGCAAAAAACATGTGTGTGTGTGTGTGTGTTTTTCTCCAGGTTTCCATCCATGTCGTCACGGAATGATCATAATAATAAACCTCTGGAATGCTTGAGTTGTGTACATTTATCAGAGGACTAAAATCGGACTGTATTAAAGGAATAGTTCAACATTTTTGAATCTTTGCGTCACTCAAGAAAAGGCGACAGAAACCGTTCATGTAACTGTGTGTGCATTTTTGATATAGAAAAGGGCAAAGGTCTCTCATCCAGGTTAGCTTAGAGCGCACACTGGGGAGCAGGTCAAAAGATAAACTTTACAACATCACTAAAGGCTCCTGTGTGCTTGTTGGAACTTGTTAAGATGCGCTCTATATATTTATGTTATGTTATGTCATTTTATAACTAAATACATAGGTGACCGTCACAGGCACTTCCTGGTTTCTTTCCAGTATGTATCTGATTTTTTTTTGTTTAATGTTGAACTATTCCTTCTGTCAAACTCTTGTCAAAAATGTTGAGTCGTGCTTTACAATCATCTTTTTTCCCACTCTGTCTTATGGCTACATGATATATACTGTATGTCATCGCAGCTTGTTTCAGCTCTACATTGAATCTGACGTGATGATGTTTACATTGATGCTGTGCTTGAAATAAAGTGATTTCACTCTTGACGACCAGATGAACAGTGTGTTATTGAGCAGTGAACACATCATTCACATACAGGTCATCTGTGAACCAATGTCGTGATACATACATACTGACACGTCTACGTCAAGGTTAAGGATGTGTATACATGTACTGATATACCAGTTTGTAATAAAGACATTGGCTTTGACTTTTGGTTTGCTTACATTGGTATAATGTTATTATTTGCCTATGCTGACTTCCATTTGATCTGTTTGAACTTAGAATAGGCACAAACGAGGAATTGTTTAGCCGCAAGTAGCCATTCTGCCTCCAAACCTTTTTGTGGTCAACAGAAGCAAGTCATTCTAATGAGTCAAAATGAAAGCCAGAAGCAGCTATGGGCAGCTTTCAATCTGAACAAAGTAAGCATAGTCCCTTTAGCTATTTAGTTCGGTTTAAAGGAGGACTTAAATCAGTGAGAGAAAAGAAGCCCTAGGGTTAAACCAATCGTATAATTAAAATGCTCTTTGATGCACACTCACTATTTTGGCTGTACATTATAGTGCCACTATCATTGGCTCCATGATATTTCTTGTGAACTTTGCGCATCATTTGGTGATGTGGTGTCAAGTTTCATGTGAATAGCTTGTTCCAGAGCCGTTAAAAGAGAGAGTTGTGACACCTCCATAGTCTTCTGCTGTAATCAGAACATGCAACATGGGGGCATCAACGTCAGGTGTTGTAGCCAATGTTTCAATGCATGGTACAGCGGCAGGGAGGCCATGTTTGAGAGAGGACCAAACTAGTTCAACCCTTTCTTTATAGGTCCATGGTTCAACCTTATATAAATGTAATATAGGCCTATGCATGCTGCTTCCATTAGGCTATAATATGTTATTTGGTGAAAAGTATTACTCACCCACACACTCAGGGCATGTGGAAGGAAGGAGATCCAGACACAATGAACTTACTTATTAGCAGATGATAGTGTGAGGAAGAGGGCTGTCTGCAGCTGCTCTGGTGGCGACAGTACCTTGGCTATAGCAGCAGCAGCAGCAGAAGCAGCAGCAGCACAGGTGGTGGGTGGCTGCACTGGCTGCTCCTCACCATAAGCACAGACCTTGGTCCTCTATCACTGAACCTCACAATGCACCACATTATTTCAATGCAGGTATGGACTGCAGACAGGCCAGTGTAGTAGGCTACCTGCACTCTGTTCCTACGAAGACAAGCTTAAGACGTGCAGAGTGTATGTTCTTTTTCTCATTTCATTATCTAAGAATGTGACCTGAAGTTATCTGAAGCCTGGTGTTACACACTCCGGTACAGTAGGTGGCGGTATGTGCCTATAGCCCTACGTTGGTTTGAGAAGAAGAAGAAGCAGTTGTGTTGCAGAGCAGGGAGAACGGACAGGGACAGTTGAGAGATGACAGCCAGTCGAGACCGATGTGTATAGATGAAAAGCACAGTGAGAGGAATCATGTTTGAAAACTTCAGAGAAAGACTTCACATGGTCCAGCAGGACTTCACTACGGGGTTGGTCTGCTTTCTGACTAAACGTTGCTAGCTTTGGCTAACCCAAACTCCCAGTCCATATAGCATGATATATGCTTCCCCTAGCTTAGCTAGATGTGTGTCTTAGATTTTGTTATTGTAGTGTAACTAACATGTAAACTACACCTGATGATACATTATGCATTATACTTTATATTTATTATACTATCTATGATTATACACAGGCTAATGTGGCTACCGTGACAGTGCCTAGCGTTCAGCTGTAACGTTCGTCTATGTTCCCCTTCCTGAATGTAAACCATGGCGTTCTCATTTCCAATGTTACAAAAAAGTTCAGTTAATTTTCGCTTCGTTGTCGTCCTAAGTAGTTCGCTCTCTAAGCCGTTCCTTGTTATTGGTCTCAGCTGACTGTCATGTGAGGGGGTCATGTGGGTACGCAGAGGACCGTGAACGCACCACACAGTCCCGAAGCAAAAGCAAAATGAAAACAAACAATGGAATAACAAAAAGAGTCAAACACGTGTTTCTGTTTCAGCATTGTGAATTAGCCTATTTCAGCAATGTTCTGTACTATGGCTTATACTATCAATATTATTTTAGCATTGTGTATAACGTGATAAAAACAGCTGCTTAACGTTTATATAGGCCTATTTAATCATGTTTAGTTGTGCATTGTCTATTGCACTAGTTATTCAAATAGAGAAAAAAAATACAGTAGGCTACAAATTAAATATTTGGGTTAAAATAAAAAAAAATAAAAAGCCACCACAGCAGCCACACTGAGGGGCTGCCTATCTCTCTATGTCACATCATATGCACAGCTCACTTCCCTCTGTTTGTGTGTAGAACAAGCACTTTGATATTTCTCATGCATACATTCCCATGCTTTTATTCTACATTCTGACTAGACTGACAGCTAATCTCTCTCTCTCTCTCTCTCTCTCTCTCTCTCTCTCTCTCTCTCTCTCTCGCTCTCTCCAGCTTCAAGACTTTGGGAGACAAATCGAGAGACCCCAAAATCAGGAGAAGACCCAGGTTGTGTGTGTGTTTTTGTACTTGTACAGTCATCTTTATGAGGACCAGATTTTAGCTTTTAACCTTTTGATTGAATACTTTTTTGGGAAAGTGAGGATTTGGGTTTAACTTCTTCAAAGGCCTGTTTGAGGGTTAACACTAGGTTTAAAGGCTCAGGGTTAGAATTAGGTTTAGTTTAAGTTTAGAGTTTAAGTTTAAGAGTTAGTGTAACGGTTGGGGTAAGGCATTTAGTTGTGTGTGTGTGTGTGTGTGTGTGGCTGGGTGTGTGTGTGTGTGTGTGTGTGTGTGGCTGGGTGTGTGTGTGTGTGTGTGGCTGGGTGTGTGTGTGTGTGTGTGTGTGTGTGTGGCTGGGTGTGTGTGTGTGTGTGTGTGTGTGGCTGGGTGTGTTTGTGAGATGATGTATGACTAGGGATTTGGAACCTGTGCTCTCTTCTATAAGCCAACTACTGTTTCATAACTTACTGCTGTGAAGGGGGGCAGGGGGGCTCCGCTAAATCCTATTTACATCATTCAGTCATTCACTACAAATGAACAAGCCCCCCGCCTCTGGAACAATGTGTCATTCTTCTTTGTTGTTGTTGTGTTCAGGTTTGAGGAAAGCCTTCCTTATTTTAGTGCTGGACTGGAAATCCTCTGCAGGTCTCTACACACACACACACACACACACACACACACACACACACACACACACACACACACACACACACACACACACACACACACACACACACACACAATTTCCAAGCCTATTTAGATGGTGTGTTTACATGTCATATTTGTTCCCATAGGTATGAGGACACATGGTTTCCGCTCCATAAAAGAACCAACGACTGTGCTCAGGCTGCAGAGGTAGGGTCAGCATCACCTGTTTGTACAAACTAAAGTATCTCCTAGGGTGGGTGGGGGTGTACCTGTTTTAATAGATGCCTCAAATATGTGAATATTTAAAAATAGTGTCGCCCACATTGTCACGCTATTGGAATAAATAATAGTGGCACAGCCCCACACTTGAGACACACAGATTCTACCATTAGACTGCTCTCAACATGTCTTTCTCTGTATGTCATTCCCCTCTCTATCCCTGACCAATCAGAGCAGACCGGTGTTTTCTGGGACGGTGGGTCTTAAAGTTGTGTTCAGGCTCTAAACAGAACGTCTTCGAAGAGATGCTAGCTGTGTCCCAATTAAGGGGCCGCATCCTTCTAAAGCTGGGAACACACCGCATTGGCCGCCTGCGGCGGTTGGCCGCGTGACAGCAGGAGGCTCGCCGCTTGATCATATTGGGCCATATATTCCTGACGCCGACGCCGAGATCAGACCTGTCACACTTACGGTGCAACAACAACAATAACATGGTCCAGCTGTGCTGCAGAAAAAGATGAAAAATTTCATCTTTTTCTGCGGCGCCGTGCTCGCCGCACAAGCCTTCGATTCACGCTCCTTCGATGACACAATTTCTATGCGCCGCTAATGGCCGCGCTCCCGATTCACGCGCCTCTCATGAGGCGCGGCCACGCGCCGCGCAAGCCCCCGCCGCCGGCCGCGGGACGCCGATTATTGGGTGGACGCGCGGCCACGCGCTAGTACATTGACTTTGTATGTAATCTCGCCACGCGGCCAGTGCGGTGTGTTCCCAGCTTAAGGACGCGGTCGACGCGGTCTATGAAGGCCATAGCCCGTGAAGGCCGAACCGAAGGCCGAACTAGCGTTGTTTAATGAGACGGTCTCCGCAGGTCTCCGTATACGAGCATTTCCGGGTTTGTGTAACAAGCCGTTACCTTGCGTGACGACTCGCCGCTCCTGTGCTGCCTAGCAACCCTGATTGCTGCCAACGGAGACAGCCTTGTCAACGGAGGAAAAAAGAAAAAGAAGGTGCCTACCAGACGAAAAGAAAAAAAAGTACAAGAAGAAAGATGGACAAGAAAAACAAAAGAAAAGACAAGAAAAAAAGAAAGGAAGATAAAAGTTAAGAAGATGGAGCAACACGTTGCTGTTTTGTTATTTTTAATTTTATTTTATGCCATCTCTGAAAAAACCGCAATGAATCTTGGGATATGTTGGGCCGCGAACGATACATCTGTTGGACCCTTCAAAACCGTGAAACGAAGGCTGCATTTCTCGGCCGCATATGAAGAAGCCTTCCAAATGGGAAAAGGCTTGACGTGCCGCTATGACGCAATCGGTCTTCAAATGCAGCCTTCGTAGGCTGCGGGCCCTTAATTGGGACATAGCTTGTATGTCATTCCCCTCTCTATCCCTCTGTGTGTGTGTGTGTGTGTGTGTGTGTGTGTGTGTGTGTGTGTGTGTGTGTGTGTGTGTGTGTGTGTGTGTGTGTGTGTGTCAGGCAGTAGATGGAGACATAGTGATGCTGTCTGCTCACTGGGAGAGGAGGAGATCAGCTCTGAGCCAGCTAGAGGAGCAGCTGCAGGGTGTACCAGCCTTCACCAGTCAGCTGGATGCTATCACTGCTAACATAGGTACACAGTCTGTGTCATGCCTTTCTCTGTCCGCTAGTGGAAGGCAGCCCCTGATTGGTTCATGTAGTCATCAATATACAGGGCTCCCTTCTACGAATATAGGAGATGGAAAGCCACACTGGCTGACTTAACTGGTGTGTGTGTGTGTGTGTGTGTGTGTGTGTGTGTGTGTGTGTGTGTGTGTGTGTGTGTGTGTGTGTGTGCGCGTGTGCATCGGGTGTGTGTGTGCATCGGGTGTGTGCGTCCGTGCGTGTGTCCGTCCAGCACTTATGGAGGGCGACTTTGAGGAGATGGAGAGCAGACTGGTTTACCTGGAGACTCTGTGCTGTCAGTGTGAACAGCAGGCATTCAAACAACACCACAGCAACCAACTAGAAGTCTATAAGAAGAAGAAGAGGTATGAGATACAATACATATGCCCTAATCATCTCCTATGCGGCTCAATGTGTTATAGTTGGCATCGGTTGCTTAGTGAGATCCTTGTATACTGCCATCACCGTCATATGTAGTGCTTTTCCTGCTGTACAAAATAATTGTCCATCTTAAATTTTTTGGTAACATATACAAATGTATTCATTATAGAATGTTGTCCACATTAAAATGTGTTGTCTTTTTCTATACATACCATATACATTCTGGTCAAGCATAGTTTGAGGGGGGGGGGGGCTAAGAACAAAGAGTTTCATTGCCAACAACTGCTTCAGTTATAGTTGTAAATGTAACAACAGTAGAAGTTGAAGCTAACGTTGTTGAAGCTAACTTGTGTGATGTTTGTCTTGTTAACAGGAAGGAGATGGAGGCGCTTCAAGGTGAGTCGCTTTACAGGCATCAAGGATCTAAACTATTGGCCTCTCTAATGCATCTTTGTAATCAGTTTAGTAACCCATGTTAAATACTATTTTAAACTGTATGTAGTCATTATCAATACAATAAGGTTAACTAATTGATGATGTGTGCTCATGGCATATCCATTAGTTTTAAAATTCAACAGACACCCGCCTTCAAGTGAGTTTACGTTTGTCAATTGAGCGATTCCAGTCCATCTGTACAAATTAAATGAAGTACAATGATATGGTAGGACCAGGCTAGAAATGTCATGTTAGAGCAGAAGAAACCACATTTTTATACCGTTTTTTTGAATGCCTTTGTCATGGTACGCTCACCCAGGAACAACAGCTGGCATAGTAAAAACACTACCGCTTTTATCCAAAGGGGCTGCTAGAATCAAGTTCTTTGTTGCTACTTTAATGTTCTGAATGATGGTAACCCTGTAGAAGGGTTAAGTTTAGGGTTGGTGTGTTCTAACACTGAGGTGTCCTGTGTGTGTGTAGCTGAGCTGAATACTGAGCATGCTCAGAAGGTGGCAGAGCTGGAGCTGGCCAATCAGAAGAAACTGAAAGAACGACAGAAAGTGTATGAAGAAGCCTTTAACCAAGACGTGAAGCAGTATCTGTCCACTGGATACCTGCAGCACAGAGGTGAGGCAATGTGCTTTATAGCATACATGTTATTATCAATAAAGAACGCCTTCCACTTTAAAGGTCGAGTCAGCCATTCTGGAGAACCTTTCTTATCAAAAGTTTTTATTCAAAATCAGTGAAATATCTCCTCGTCACGATCAGCTAGCTGTCTGTACTCTGTGTGCGCTGGGTAGTGACACTGAGGAGATATTCCCATTTTGTGACAAAAAGTGATTTTGACAACAAGCGTCCTCCAGAATCACTGACTCAACCTTTAAGGATGTCTGGTGTATACATCATACCGACATTAGACAATCTGACCTGGCCCCGCCCCGTTGACTATAATGCAAACCTGCGGTCCAAAATAACATAAAAAGAAGACGATCAACAACGGTCCTAGCGGCTCTTACGATAGCATGCTCCCACTGAATGCAGAGCACAGGGGAAGCCGGCAGATAAACTCTGGACATGCGGATTTGAGCTATACCCGCTTATTTTGAATGATTGCGCTGTCACTGAATGGGCTCTAGATGACGTATTGCCGGCCTAATGTGATTGGTTATAAAATGATTAACGTTGTTTTCATTGAAAGGTGCAGCAGTAGAGGCTGACCAAACAGAGAAAGGTAATTAGAACATGTATACACGCGTGTATGGCTGCATGACTGTGGCAGTGCAATGCCAGCTTGTGCATGTGCTTCAAGTTTCACATTCACTGAGATGATAATAAAAGCATACAGATAACAGTAGACCTTTTTTATGTCTATGCCTGTGTTACGAATGTCACTCAGTCAATCTTATGTCCACCAACAGAATGGCCGTTTGACTGTTCGATGAAACATTCTTAGGCAGAGTTAAGACAATATCTGCTTTTGTTTCACATTCCTTAAAGGTGGAGTCAGTGATTCTGTTGTCAAGATCAGTGAATATCTCATCACGATCAGCTACCTGTACTTGTGTGTGCTGAAAAAAAAATCCAATGTTAATACACAGCCTAGGTTCTGTAAACGGGCTACGGTGGGTTCCTTTCTTTACACACCCAGTTACAGAGCCTAGGCTGTGTAGAAACACAGCCCAATCACTTTTTGACAACAAGCATTCTCCAGAATGGATGACTACACCTTTAAGCTTGGTCAATAGTTGGAGAAATCAATGTTTCTCACTATTCTCTATGAATAATCCTAACTGTGTACAACTCATCAGAAGACTTGTGTTTGATGCACATGTCTGTTGATGCTCTCAGTATTAAGAGGAGGGACCTTTTATATCTGAGCATTTGACCATGTCAAATTCAACCTGCCATACATTTCTTCCTGTTGTTTTTTTTATTAAAGTGAATAAAATGTGCATGTAGGCTTCTTCCTCCAGATAACTGGGCTTGTGCTGTGCATGAGACTGTGATAGAGTGTTGTGGCAGCTGTTGTTACAGCTCTGGTAACAGTGATTCTGGAGAACACTTGTTGCCAAAATCACTTTTTGTCAAACTCTCCTCACGATTCGCTACCTGTCCATACTGTGCTGCATTTAAAAAAAATAAAAATTGTGTTAATTCACAGCCTGGGCTCTGTAAACACAGGTATGGAAACAAAGGAGGTTCACACAGTAGCTCTCACCATACCTGTTCACAGAGCCCAGGCTGTGCATTAACACTGGATTTTTTTCAGCACACACACACACAGTACGGACACTCGGACAGGTAGCAGATTGTGAGGAGATATTCACTGATTTTGACAATAAGCATTCTCCAGCACTGCTGACCTTATTTTTTTATTTTTTTTTTTACATATATTTTTTGGGCATTTTTATGCTTTATTGATAGTGTAGAGACAGAGTTGAAATGGGGCAGAGAGGGGAGTGACATGCAGAGAACGATCGCGGGCTGGAATCGAACCCAGGTCTGCTGCTGGCCGAAGCCCATGGGGGGACGCCCTACCAATTGAGCTAAGGGCGCCCCTCCATCTTTTTAAGTATTCAAGCATGTCTATGTTTTCCATCTGCTGCTTATTAGTATCTGTAGTGAACAAACTACACACAGGTAATATGGGCCTCAAGAAAAGGGAATTGTAAATATTAGAAAACTCTATTACACTGTGTGTGTGTGTGTGTGTGTGTGTGTGTGTGTGTGTGTGTGTTTGTGTGTGTGTGTGTGTTTTGTAGAGCCAACAGCAGCCGATGCGAGCGTTCTGGACCACATGACAGTGACTAACATCTCAGACGAGGAGGCTTTGGATGACTTCCTCAACTCTACTAGTGATGAAATAAGCCCTGTGTCATCACTGACCTCAGGTAAAGGGCCCACTCACACTAGGCCATCCATACCGTGTGTGTGTGTGTGTGTGTGTGCGTGCGTGTCCGTGTCCATGCTTGTGTGTGCGTAAGAATTAATTTGACTTAATGTAACGATTGATTAAGAGCTCATGAGTTACTTTAACATTCTTCAACAGTAAAATAGGCTGATGTTTATTATATACCACAATGTATTGTGATTTATTGGGAGAAACCAAGCGATGTCAATTCAGACATTCGAAATAGGGTGATCAGAGTCTCATAACCAAGTTTTACGATTATACGACTGTGAGATTGTCGGTCCAAATGGGCTCCATCGAATACTGGACTATTAAGGGTCACCCATAATGAATATATATACTGTATATACTGTATATTATGCTCTCTAAATATCAATGACTGGCCATAGTTTCACTGTTTGTTGAACTGTGAACCGAAAAAAGACAAAAACTTGAAAATATATAACAATGGAATCATGAACGGTCCTTAAGCTGATCATTCTCCCATATGAATCCATCATGTGACAGGGTGACCCCGCTTGTTACTACCCCTGTGTTCCAGATCTCATACTCTTTCTTTTTTCTTTTCTACATAATACAGCAGATCATGAAAATGATCTAGTTAGTATGCTACACTTGGGACATACTTTTACTTATTTATTTCATCATAACGTTGCGCCTTGATCTTGCCTCTTACTTATATATCTGTCTCATCCCCGGTTGATTTCATACGGAGGCTCCGTCGATGTGACGTCACTTTCGGTGTGGGTCAGAATCACCCAAATAGCATGCTGTTTTCAAAACTAAAAATCGCCACCTGGATGCAGTAGACATCTGGGTATTTTTAAGCATACTAAATCTGACCACAAGAATCGGGACATCCTACACTTTTTTTTTCTACCATACCTTAGATAGTATGGGGATTGGAACACAGCGCATGTCTGGAGGTGATACTCCACAGAGTTGAGTTATTAGTTACTCAGTGAAACAACATTAGTCTCTTAAAGGTTCAGTAAGCAGAATGGTCAGTTTAGCTAACTTCCTGTCAGTGACTGCAGTTAGCAGTCCCCTCCCTCGTCCCCACGTCACCACATTAATGCACTGCGGTCTTCAAGCAGCGAGTTATCTAGCATCATCTCAGATGTGATAAAACATGATAAAAACCATCAAAACAGACATTGGGAAGGATTTTTACCTTCTCCGCCATTGTAGGCGCATAAACATTCCTCCATCTGCTCTGCACCTGCACCGGCAGTGAGACGTTTGCTGGTTTGTAGCGTTCTCTCTTCTGATTGGTTATCAGTAGTTGGATCCCCGAAAAGTTTATTTGCCGATTACATGCAGAGCGAGTGACTGAGAGATCGGCTTTATGAAACGAGCACACTATATAAGTGATCACTGTATGAATAAAGAGCGATTTAACACTTACATTAACATAAATAAACCGCTTACTTCACCTTTAACAGGTCCAGATCTGGAGTCCTGCTCCTCTGGCTCTTGGAGAAGTCCATTGACCCAAACCCCGCCCACAAACAACCCACTGACCAATCAGGAGGCAGCAGACTGGGAGCAGGAAGAGGAAGTCAGTGAGGACAGTGAGGAGCCTGTGGTGCAGTCGGACGAGGAGGACGTCCACCCAGACATGTCTCTCGTCGGCCTGACGTTGGCACATTGAACACATCCAAAGACACTTAACCCTTTGACGCTGAAGCCAAAAACTTGTTTCACATTTGACATTAAAGCATGCCTTTATTAGAAATGCTGTATTTCTACGGTAGGGCTGGGCCACTTCACCTCAAATCAGTATCACCATGAGTTGAACATTTTACTCTCCATAACGATTGTTGAACAATTTGTTTATTTCTGTTTTGCTCTCATAGTTCACTGACTGGTTTCTACTGTGTATATGCCCGAATATTAAAGCTGGGATATTTGATGTAATGAAATAGTGCATATGGGTATCCTATCCTTTGTGATTTTAAAAGAAATGAAGGAAATGCACAGAAGAACTATGCATGGTTAGTTGTGGAATATATTTCCAACTGAAATCAAAGCATTGCTTGAAATGAAAATGTCTCATATCAGTTTTGAAGTCAAAATTTTAAAAGTTGTCTAAAACAGTAGAAAATAAATCAATTAAATAAATTGTTTAGAATATTGCCATTTGAAAAGTAGAAAATAACTTGATTCTCTAGTAAACTAATAATTTAAATATAGAATATAATTTTTTTTCAAGTCAATTAATCACCGCTGATTAAGAAGAGGAAAGAAAAAGGGCCAGGGCCCAAAATAAAGAACTATGCAAGTTCCTGTTCCATTCTGTCCCTGCGTTCCAAATCACATACTCTTTCTTTGTACTACACTACATACTAAAGTACAGAAGAGTTTTAGGGCCACAGGAGAGAGAAAAAATCAGATTAGGAAGAATTGTTTTTCATTATGTTGAGAAATGTCAAGAATAAAGATGAATACTCCAAAATGCTATTGAAGTTAGTGGGGCATTTATGTATTTTCAGCATACTACAATTGACGTGCATGTATTGGGACATCCTACATATTTTTTTGGCATACTAAATAGTAGGTAAGTATGGGAAGTGGAACGCAGGATGAATGTCAGCTTTCGATTAATCAGTAATCAAATGCCCAATGCCCAGTCTGTTTCTATGGGAGGCTTACATCATGCTGCTGCCTAACGGAGACCATTGAAGCATTGACAGAGAACCATCTCCAGTAGAGACTAATCAAAGGGTGGAGCCTCATTCTGACAGAACCCTGCCTGCCTGCTCATATTCTGTATTCCTCTTACTGTAATCCAGTGTCATGGAAACCAATAATGATGTTTCTCCTAACGAACAAGCCTACGTAATCTGTTTTATTCAACCCTTGATATAGCTCTGCCTTCCGCCCTCTGTCGCTTAGAGCAGAGGCGATTGAATCATTCACGACCATGGCGTTCACCCTGCGTTCCAAATCACATACTTTTTCTTTTTACTACACTACATACTAAACTACAGAAGAGTTTAAGGGCCACAGGAGAGATAAAAAACAGATAAGGAAGATTTTTTTTTCATTATGTCGAGAAATGTCGAGAATAAAGATGAATACTCCAAAATGCTATTGAAGTTAGTGGGGCATTTATGTATTTTCAGCATACTACAATTGACGTGCATGTATTGGGACATCCTAAATATTTTTTTGTCATACTAAATAGTAGGGAAGTATGGGGATTGGAACCCAGGGTCTGTCTTTAGGTGATCACCTCCTCTCAGGTATAACACTGAGAGGATGAAACGTGTGTGTGATAGATTTTAAAGGTAGAGTCAGTGATTCTGGAGAATGCTTGTTGTCAAATCACTTTTTTGTCAAAATCAGTGGATACCTCCTCACAATCTACTACCAAAACACTGCACAGCTGTTATTACATAATATGACAATTCACTATTTCACAATCCTGGGAAGGTCTCATGTTAACAGTTTGTTATCTTGTGTTGTTTTTTGTAAATTAGGTAAAGATTACAATAGCCAAGCTCCCGTCACTATCCACCACAGACAGGCCAGGCAAGTCAGTAAGTAAGTCTTTACTAATGTACAACTATCAGTCTATCTCATAAATCTGTGTCTCATCGGAGTTTATTTGTAGAATGCTTCCAACTCTGTGATTTACACAAAGCAAGAGTAAATAACAAGGTGTGTGCGCGTGTGCGTGTATGTGTGTGTGTGTAGGCATGTGTCTCTGTGTCTCTTACTTGAATGCCAAAATGAAAAGGTTGATAAATCAATAGTGGCAAATATGATAGGCTACACATCCAGAAAAAGTTAGTTTTTCCACCTTACATCCCTTTAAAAAAATAGGTTTTAAGCTTCTGGTTAGAAGAATTAGGTCAGGGTTAGGGTATGGGGTGGGGTGAAGGGATAGTAGGGAATGCATTATACAGCTCTGGAAAAAAATAAATGACCAGTCTAGATTTTTCTTCTTTAAAAAATGCTTTAAATTAAAAGAAATTGGGCAAGGCAATTTTATTTATAGAGCACATTTCAGGCACAGGTGGTTGGACCAGGCTAACTCAAGGTGCTTCACAGGGTTAAAATCAAATAAAGAATACTAATACTAAAAAAGGAACAAATTTAAAACATGGATAAAAATACAACATTAAAAAAAAAAAAAAAAAATTTACAGATTAAAAGGGAAACAAGAACGTTTTTTGGGGGGAATTTGGTAGAAATGTTGTCAGTAGTTCATAGATTAAAACCAAAACATATGACTCTAAATAGTAAAACGAGAGCCACTGAATATCTGGAGTGGTCTCTTAAATTTTTCCAGAGCTGTATGTCAATGAAGGTCCTCACAAGTAGGCCTTTTATAATAGAAAGACTTTTTTCCCCCCTGAGTGTGTATTCTAGAACACAAACATAGAACAGTTGTGGAAAAACAGCCATTTTTAAAAAATAACCTTATTTGCATAAATTAGAATTCTTATATTCTAGAACAGAAACATAAAGGCGAAAATGACACTAGAGAATGGAACTCTGCGATGTCATCATTTCAGTTCTGGACAGTTAACTGGTAAGCAGCAGAAAATACAAGCTCTTAAACTTATCAAGTAATATCCAAAATTGTCACAAACATGTCAAAATTACAAAGACGCGTGTTGAAGAACACTTACCTGCGGAGGATGTCTGAACTGACACAGGTACAGTATTTTTTTTCTTTACAGTTTTTTATTCTATTTTTAATTCATTTTATTCTTAGACGTATTTTTTTACTATGCTTTTATTTTCTATGCACATTGTGTGAAGCACTTTGTGAGCCTGTCTGAAAAGTGCTATATAAATACATTTTACAAGTGATTTTTAAGTTTATCTTTTAAGTAAAATTTAGAATGTTTTAGTCTTTTTCCATTTTACACTATTTTATACTCCTACTAAACCAAATATAAAAGGGGAATATAATTGTAATTAATATAGCGCTTTTCAAGGTACTCAAAGCGCTTTACAGGGTTCCAGGTTCAATTCGTTCACACACAGTCATACTGGTGGTGGTAAACTACGATAGTAGCCACAGTTGCCCTGGGGCAGACTGACAGAAGTGTGGCTGCCATTCCACGCCATCGGCCCCTCCGACCACCACCTCAAACACACAGCAGTCATACACATTCACACAAGGCAAGGTGGGTGAAGTGTCTTGCCCAGGGACACAACGACCATGACACAAGTGGCCGGGCGGGGATCGAACCGCCAACCCTAGGATCGTTGGCCAACCAGCTTAACCACCTGAGCCACAGTCGCCCCTATATATATATATATATATATATATATATATATATATATATATATATATATATATATATATATATATATATATATATATATATATATATATATATATATATATATATATATATATATATATATATATATATATATATATATATATATATATATATATTATATAATATAGTAGTTTTTATTGCATTACATTGATTTTAGAGACAGACACACACACACACACACACACACACACACACACACACACACACACACACACACACACACACACACACACACACACACACACACAGAGAGATCAATCTAGCCATGTCAAGTGTAAAAACTACATATTACAGTTTTCTACTTTTTTCCCAACAGAATCCCAGGGTCACTGTAGCTCCAGCTAAAGCAGAAATCCCCCAACAACAACCATCAACATCCATGGTTAAAAGAAGCAGGAGGCCCGTCAATGCTAGTTCGGTGCGCAGAGATAAGACACGTCTATCGATTATCCTGATGAAAAAGGCGCGAGGCGATTTTTCACCAACTCTGACAGGCAGCAAAAAGAATTACAAGTCTATTAAAGAAAAGGCTCTATACCTGCCTTCACCGCTCTCCCTACCGGCCCCAGACAACTCCAGTGGGGATGCCACCAACGCCAACACTAAGGTCATTTTTACTTTTACTAAAAGTAAAGTGTTTTATTTAAAGTACCTATGAGGAACTTTTAAATTCACATTTTTCCTCTGATGGTCATGAATTACATGTAAGCAGTAAAAAAAGGCAGCCATGTCAAATAATGCTATTTTTATATAGTTTTTCATAAAGCCTTTGTCATGGGTATACACTCACCCAGGAACAACAGCGGTCTTAGTAGTAAAACTATAGTGGTGGCTGCTATTACATCTACGGTGCCAACCATCTCTACCATTGTGTCCTTGAGCAAAAAACTTAACCCCAAACTGCTCCAGGGGCGCTATACTATGGCTGGCTTTATTTCTAAAAAGCTACTTTAAATAGCTACGTGTGTTTGTGTGTGTGTTTGTGTGTGTGTGTGTGTGTGTGAATGAGACTGCAGTATACAGGGTCCACACTAGGGAGGGGGTCAGAGCACAGGGTCAGCCATACAGCGCTGGCCCTGACACAATGCCTTGCTCAAGGACACAATGGTAGAGATGGTGGGGGCATCCAACCAGAGACCTCATGGTTACTGGTCGGCCCCCTTTCGTCTAGGACGATCAGGAATACACATAGAAAATAAACTGTTTACTTCCAGGAAATCTGTGTAACTGAGGTGATGGTCCTTACTCCTGGTTGGGATTCTGATTCTGATTCAGATTCAGAAGAAGTTGCGTCAACCTTGTCGCCTGACTGCTCTTCTATTCATACAGAGGAGGATTGCAACGTGAGTATAGTATTAATAGTCTTTTATTTCAGTCTGTATAAACATATTTTTCAATGGGGGGCGCTTGTGGTGTTGTGGTAAGGCCCCCCCCCCCCTCTCCCCCCATAGAGGCTCAATCTTCTTCACAGCAGACCCGGGTTAGAATCCATTCCGGGTAGTTCTCTGCTTGTCATTCCCCTCTCTGTCTAATTAATTAAGAAAAAAATGCCAAAAATCATCTTGAAAAAAAATAATAATATAGGCCTAACTAAAATATTTTCATTCAGGAATACACATAGAAAATAAACTGTTTACTTCCAGGAAATCTGTGTAACTGAGGTGATGGTCCTTACTCCTGGTTGGGATTCTGATTCTGATTCAGATTCAGAAGAAGTTGCGTCAACCTTGTCGCCTGACTGCTCTTCTATTCATACAGAGGAGGATTGTAACGTGAGTATAGTATTAATAGTCTTTTATTTCAGTCTGTATAAACATATTTTTCAAGGGGGGGGGGGCGCTTGTGGTGTAGTGGTTAGCAACGCCCCCCCCCCCCCCCCCCCCACCATAGAGGCTCAATCCTCTTCACAGCAGACCCGGGTTAGAATCCAGCCCGGGTAGTTCTCTGCTTGTCATTCCCCTCTCTGTCTAATTAATTAAGAAAAAATGCCAAAAAAAATATCTTAAAAAAAAAATTATTTTAATATTATAGGCCTAACTAAAATATTTTCATTCAGGAATACACATAGAAAATAAACTGTTTACTTCCAGGAAATCTGTGTCACCAAGGAGTCAGTCGTCATTCCTTCTTATCCACCAGTGGAGGATTGCAAAGTGAGTATTGTATAAGTCTTTTATTTCCGCCTGTATTAAACAATTGTTTTCATCAGGAATACACAATACAAATTTTGAGCGTCAAAATAATTAATTTCCTACATTATTATTATTATTATTATTATTATTATTATTATTATTATTATTATTATTATTATTATTATTATTATTATTATTATTATTATTATTAATAGTCAATCATTTACTTACAGGAAATCTGTGAAACCGAGGAGTCAGAAAAAGTTGACACAACTTTGTCCCCTTACGGCTCTTTTAGTCATACAGAGGAGGATTGTAAAGTGAGTATTGTGGGCCTTTTCATAGTCATTTAATTCAGATATGCAAAAAGACGAATTTCAACTTAGTAGCCTTGTGTTAATTGACTAATACTAATAATAAAGACAACTTCATTTAACTTGAAATAAATGGTTTACTTCAAGGGTGCGAAAACAGCGGGGGAACTAGATTTTGAGGAGGAACTCTCAAAGTATCATCAAGAGAGTGAACTGATGTCTACGTCTGCAATATGTGGAATCTTGGTGTCCGCAACTCTGTCCCCTGAAGGCTCTTCTTCTATCCAACCAGAAGAGGACTGTAAAGTGAGTAGTATTAATAATATTAATTTATTTCAGTCTGTAAAACAATTTTTAAACATAGCTCCATTTCAACTATGTTTCCCTAGTCTGTCAAATGAAGAAAAAATGTGAAAAAAATAATCTTTAAAAATAAAAATAAATTAAATGACATATATACACATAGAAAGTAAACCGTTTACTTCCAGGAAATCTGTGGAACTGAGGAGTCGTGCCTCACTCCGTCTGGTTGGGATTCTGATTCCGATTCAGAGGAGGATTGCAAAGTGAGTATAGTATTAAAAGTCATTTATTTCAGTCTGTATAACAAATATTTTTCATCTTGGCGCTTGCAGAAGTCAAAGTCAAATTCATTTTTTATAGCACAGTTAAAACCAACATCAGTTGACCAAAGTGCTGTACAAGATACAATACAAAATAACATATAAGATACATGAGAAAATGTGTCAAAGTCTCAACTTTTGTTAACGGCCAATCAAAAAATTGAGTCTTCAGCAACGTTTAGTTGTTAGAGCGTCCCCCTACAGGGTTAGAATCCGACCCGGGTCGTTCTCTGCATGTCATTCCTTCTCTGCCCCATTTCAACTCTGTCTCTCCAAATCTGTTGAAAACATTTGAAAAATAATCTTTAAAAAAAAATATTACAGGTGGTAGAGCGGGTCGGCCAATGATCGCAGGGTTGGCGGTTCGATCCCCGCCCTGCCACTTGTGTCATGGTTGTTGTATGAATGTGTCTCCCTTGAAAAAGAGTCTCCGGTCTCAATGGGATTTAACTGTACAAATAAAGGTTAAATTAAAATTCTACACATAGAAAATAAATTGTTTACTTCAAGGAAATCTGTGGAACCAAGGAGGCGGTCCTTATTCCTTGTGGTTGGGACTCCGATTCAGATTCGGATTCTGAAGAGACGGCAAAAGTCCAAGAAAGAATTCCCACAGCTCTGTCCCCCAACGGCTCACCCGATGCAGAAGAGAAGTCTCCTCGCGCTTCAATTGAGGACAACAGGGCTGCCGAAGAAGCTGGTTTCAACATAGGAGCAGGGCTGACTACCCTAACCCAAAATGTGGAGGCTACTTCGGAGACATTCAAGGAGTAAGTGATATGGTCCTTTTAGCGAACTTCCTGTCAGTGACTACAATTAGCAGTCCCCTCCCCTCGTCCCTACGTCACCACCACATGAACACACAGCCGTCTTCATCAGATAGTGCCGCGATGGACAGCAGCAAGTCATCGTTCACAGGCACAGAGACCCGCCTCTTTATAGCGCTCTGTCTCCTGATTGGATAAAAAACGAGCAGGATACACAAAATGTTACCTGGCAAAGCTGAATGAGTGGGAGACATGTGTTATGAACTGTGCATACTGTTTGAAGTGATGTATGAATATAGAATGATTTAACATGTAAATTATATATTACTAAAAAAATATCACTTACTTCTCCTTTAAGTCAAAAGAAGATGTCTCCTAAGACTTCGATTGAGGACAATAGAGATGCAGAAATCCCTGAGCCTCATTCACTAGTGGACAGTGAGGAAGAGGACATAGTTCCTGAAGGGGTGCTACCCTTTACAGGCCTTTCACCATCCAGACAGGCACCCAAACAACTCAGAAAGGATAAGGGCAAGACAGGGAAGCAGCCAACGTCCTTTTTCCAGGGTGACTTTGACCGATTGCCCGATAGACTAAAAGCAAAAGAAGTCGACCAGAGGCAATTTAACTGGTGGAGCTGCTTCCTAGGAGGATGTTTCAAAACCAAAGTCCACCAGGTTACTGAGGAAACTGAGGAAATCAAGGCCGAGAAGAAGAGACCTCGAAAATTCTTTAACATCTTTCGCAAGGTATGGAAGCAAATTCTGTAGACCCCGATAGAAAGAACTTGATATATGTATAGCTCTGGAAAAAATGAAGAGAGCACTCCAAATGTTCTGTGTCTCTTGTTTTATTGTTTATAGGCACATGTTTGAGTAGAATGACCATTTTGGTTTTATACTATAAACTACCGACAACATTTCTACCAAATTCACAATTTTTTTAGTCACAAAGAGCATTTTCAATAAGTTATTGTAGAGATGGAAATTTAAGAAAAATCCAGACTGGTCTCTTCATTTTTTTCCAGAGCTGTAGATAGTTGAGGACAGAATTATTAGCCCCCCTCCCTTATGAAAATTAACTAAACAGGTCTATTCTCTCTGTTACCTTGGTACTGATTTTGTATTTTTTCTACTTCCAGAACAACAAGGTTTCATCTGAAGTGGATGAAGTCGTTCGGCCTAAAATGCAGCCGTCCCTACTGAGGAGAATCTGTCTGTTCTGCGTCAGAAACTAAGACCCCCCCGCCCCCAACCGTTATACAGGATATTCATTCGGGGCAGCAGCAGTGAAGTGTTTAATTTGTTATCAACAGCTCCACTTACTGTATATTATGTTTTATATTTGCAGGGCCGCTGTGGTGAAGTGTGTAAGGCAGGTCGTCCACTGGGTTACAAGGTCGGTGGTTCGATCCCCCGTCTCCCCGCCACATGTCCAAGTGTCCCTAGGCAAAGGGACACTGAACCTCACATTGCTCCCGATGGTTCAGACAGCGCCTGTGTGTGTGTGTGTGTGTGTCTGCGTGCGTGTATGTGTGTGTGTTAGTATGCGTGTGTGTGCATGTGTGTGTGTGTGTGTATGGGTGAATGAGACTGCAGTACATATAGCAGCTTTTAGTGGTCAAGTATGACTAGAAAAGCGCTGTATACTTCATAAGTAAGACAGTCCATTAACCGTTAAGTTAAGGTAGTTTTTTTGTTTTTTTTGTCTTTGAGCATATCCCCTCTCAAGTACTTAGCACACTCCAGAGGGGGTCAGAGCACAGGGTCAGCCATAGCACAGGTCCTGTAACAGTGCCTTGCTCAAGGACACAATGGTAGATATGGTGGGGATTCAACCAGCGACCTCATGGTTACTGGTCGGCCCCTTTATCCTCAAGGTAGGACATCCTACCATTGCTTACCACCTTAACTTAACTGTTGTGTGTGTGTGTGTGTGTCTATGTGAATGGGTGAATGAGACTGCAGTATTTATAGCAAATTTAGTGGTCAAGTTTGACCAGAAAGTGCTTTATAAGTTGCCTACAGTCCATTTACCATTCCCATACCCACTGTTGTGTGAATGTGTGTGTGTGTGTCTTGTTTGTGTGTGTGTGTGTGTGTGTCTTGTTTGTGTATGTGTGTGTGCGTCTTGTCTATCTATGGTGTGTGTGTGTGTGTGTGTGTGAGACAGAATATACAGTATATATGAGTTAACTTCAGCTGTGTGGTGTCAGTACCAGAGGTCTGTTTCACCACTATTTTAAGGAGATGTGGCTCCACAAAAAAACAGGTTGTGCTCAGTAGTATTCAGCTCGGCTACAAACACAAGACAACCTCAGTGTTAGAACACACCAACACTAACCTCAACCCTTCTACAGGGTTACCATCATTCAGAACATTAAAGTGGCAATGAGGAACATTATCAATACGTCTGTCTTGTTTTTAGATACCATTGAAGGTTCAATTTATGGTCAAAAGTATGTGGACATCCCTGCTGCTGATTGCACACTGTTTTGTTTAATGTGTGGTTGACTTTCAAGGGCTAGTCCAGGTGATGTTGATATTTGAACAGCACCTTATTGTTCAGCCCTCTGCCCCAATCATAAAGCCAGTAGATCTGTGCACAATACCAGCTCCATAATGAAATGATAAGTAGACAGTTTTGTTATGAAGAATTTGACTGTCCTGCTTGGAGCCCTGACCTGACCTCCATCCAATACTGTTTGGAATGAACTGGAACACTGTCTGTGAGCTTGGCCTTATCGTCTCTGTTCATATTAAAGTGTCTAGCCTGCTACCTATCTGCTCAAGGATTGTGGGTAAAACACTTCAAGTCAAAATCGTGTGAGTGTCGATAGCTAGCCTGCTATCAGTGTATGATTGTGTGTGTGAATGGTAACGTGTAAATTGGAACAGGTCTCCCTTGTAAAAGAGTTTCCGGTCTCAATGGGATTTACCTGTATGAATAAAAGGTTAAAAAAAACAGACTAAAATCATGACTCATATTTCATTGAAAGGATACCATCCTACACTCTGAATGTGAAAGCGAGCCATTCAATGAACAGCACTGCAGCCACTTATCGCTGATGTCTGACACAGGGCCCCAGCAGGGACTTTTAAAGCATACAGAAAGCATTGAATTTAATATTTTCAAAATAAGGCCTTAAAAGTATTTAATTTCACTGACAAAGCATTGAAATTCCTTTACAAGAGTCTTACATTTTTCGATTGCCCTTTAGGATAAAATAAATATGTTAATATGTCGTTATGTGACACGTATAGAGCTATTGTTACAGTATATAAATGTGAGTATTTTAATGAGAGTAAAAATAAAGAGTAAAAGTGTTACGGTTGGGTCTGGAGGACACAGGCGCAGAGACAGTGTAAGTAAAAGAAGATTTATTTCAGGAGAAAACCAGCAGGGTGTTAGGACCGTGATCCGGGGAGGGAAGCTGGCTGGCATGGGGGTCGAGGGAGAGAGCAACGGGGCAAGTCCAGGGGGCTGAGTGGAAGCAGGCTGGAGCGGGCAGGCAGGAGGGGTCCGAGGAGTAGTGCTGGAGAGCTAGGGCTGAAGCTGGTGGCTGGAGTCAGGCCGGGAGAACTGTGGCAGAGAAACAAGGGTTACCCAGGAAATCGTGCAACAGAGCATGGCTGAAAACAGGTGAGCGATAGGGTGAACTGACTGTGTGAGAACAGAAGCTACAATCTGGCAGTGTCTGGAAGGTAGGCCCGGGTATAAGTAGCGCAGTTGATGAGGATTGAAGGCAGCTGTGAATGTTGTTGATTGACTCCAGCACACCTGGCTCCACCCCTGCAATTAGCTCAGCACACAGAAACAGGTGAAAAGGGAAAACACATCTAAGGCCAAGGAGCCCAAACGGGATCATGACAGTACCCCCCCCTCAATGAGAGCCTCCAGGCGAGCCACCGGGCTTCCCTGGGTTGTCCCGGTGGAACTCCTTAATAAGGGAGGGATCGAGGATGAGCTGGCGAGAAATCCAGCTCCTCTCCTCAGGACCATAACCCTCCCAGTCCACCAAGTACTGAAAGCCCCGACCACGGCGGCGAATATCCAGGATCCGCCGGACTGTGTAGGCGGGGTGATCATCAATCATGCGGGGAGGTGGAGGGGGTGTAGCTGGAGCAGGGCAGCGCGAGTGTCCCTCCAGACCTTACGACAGCGTCGAAGGTGGGCCCGGACAGATGGCACCGCGATGTCGCCCTCCTGTGCTGGGAACAGAGGGGGTTGATATCCAAGGGAACATTCGAATGGGGACATACCAGTAGCTGCACTTGTCAGGGAGTTGTGGGCGTATTCAACCCATGGCAGGTGAGTGCTCCAGGAAGACTGGTTCCGAGTGGTAACACAGCGCAGCGCAGCTTCGAGGTCCTGATTGGCCCGCTCCGTCTGCCCGTTCGTCTGGGGGTGGTAGCCTGAGGAGAGACTGACAGAGGATCCTAACTCACGACAGAAAGCCCTCCATACCTGGGACACGAATTGTGGACCCCGATCGGAGACCACGTCAGCAGGAATCCCGTGGAGGCGGACCACATGCTGAACCAGGAGATCAGCAGTCTCAGACGCTATAGGAAGCTTGGGCAGAGGCACAAAATGGACAGCCTTGGAAAATCTATCAACAATGGTGAGTATGGTAGAATTACCTTCGGACAGCGGGAGACCAGTGACGAAGTCGAGACCAATGTGACTCCAGGGGCGCCCAGGCACCGGGAGGGGACGGAGCAAACCTGAGGAGGGCTGATGCGAGGACTTACTGCGTGCGCAGACAGTGCAGGCGAGCACGAAGGCACGAGTGTCAGCCTCGATGGTGGGCCACCAGAAGTGTCGCTTGGCCAGGGACAGGCTGCGGTTAACACCCGGGTGGCAGGAGAAACGGGAATTATGCACCCACTGGAGGACCTTGGAGCGGACAGCACTTGGCACGAACAGCCGACCCTGCGGCCCGGTTCCCGGATCCGGTTCCTCCCTCAGCGCCTCTCGGATCCGTGCTTCAATCTGCCACCTGACTGCCCCCACCACACAGCCAGGGGAGATGATGGTATCGGGACTGGAGAGACCGTGGTCGACGGCAAACTGTCGGGACAAGGCATCCGGCTTCCCATTCTTGGACCCTGGTCGAAAGGTGAGCTGGAAGTTAAATCGACCAAAGAACAATGCCCAGCGGGCTTGGCGGGAGTTAAGGCGCTTGGCGGACTGGATATAGGACAGGTTCTTGTGATCAGTCCAAACAATAAAAGGGATCTCCACCCCCTCCAACCAGTGCCTCCACTCCTCAAGCGCTAGCTTAACCGCTAGCAGTTCCCTGTTGCCGACGTCGTAGTTGTGCTCTGCGGGAGACAGGCGTCTGGAGAAGAAGGCACAGGGATGAAGCTTCTGGTCCTCCGGGGAGCGTTGAGAGAGGACCGCCCCTACCCCGGAGTCCGAAGCGTCGACCTCGACCACAAACTGTAGAGCCGGGTTGGGATGAATGAGAATGGGGGCTGAAGTGAACCGCCTCTTCAGTTCCACGAACGCCGCCTCATTCTCAGGGTTCCAAGAGAAGGGGATAGCTGGGGAGGTAAGTCCAGTGAGGGGAGCCGCTACTCGACTGTAATCCCTGACAAACCGTCGGTAGAAGTTGGCAAAGCCCAAAAAGCGCTGGAGCTGCTTCCGGGTCACGGGTTGAGGCCACTGTGCCACCGCCTGTACCTTCTCGGGGTCGGCCCTCACCTGCCCTCGCTCTATGATGTACCCCAGGAAGTCCACGGAGTCCACATGGAACTTGCACTTCTCTGCCTTGACATACAGCTTGTTTTCCAGGAGTCGCTGTAACACCTGCTTCACGTGTTGGACATGTTCCTCCTGTGAGCGAGAGAAAATCAGTATGTCGTCCAAGTACACAAACACCGTGCGATTTAAGAGGTCACGGAGCACATCATTAACCAAAGCTTGGAAGACAGCGGGGGCATTAGTGAGACCAAAAGGCATTACCAAATATTCAAAATGTCCGAGGGGGGTCTTAAATGCAGTCTTCCATTCGTCACCCTTCCGAATGCGGACAAGGTGATAAGCATTGCGGAGATCAAGCTTGCTGAAAACTGTGGCACCGTGGAGGGATTCAAAAGCAGAGTTAATTAAAGGCAGAGGATACTTGTTCTTGATAGTGATATTGTTAAGACCCCTATAGTCTATGCAGGGACGCAGGGAACGATCCTTCTTGGCCACAAAGAAACACCCAGCCCCGACAGGAGATGACGAAGGTCGGATAATACCTGAAGCAAGGGACTCCTTGATGTATGTCTCCATTGTCTCCCGTTCAGGCCGGGACAGGTTATACAGACGACTGGATGGCAAAGGAGCACCTGGAAGAAGATCAATAGCACAGTCATAGGGCCGGTGAGGGGGCATAGAGAGAGCACGTTGCTTACTAAATACCTCTCCCATACTGTGATATGCGGCAGGGACTTCAGACAGGTCAGGAGGCTCAAGCTTTAAAGGCACAGTGGCTCCCTCTGCTGGGGAAAGGGCGGACCGCAGGCAAGACGAGAGGCAATAATCACTCCAACTTAGTACACGACTAGTCGCCCAGTTGATGTGGGGATTGTGTAACCTTAACCAAGGCTGACCCAAAACTAAGGGAGTGTGAGGGGAAGAGATAATGTGAAACTGTATTACCTCATGGTGGTTGCCTGACAGGACAAGGCGAAGAGGCTATGTGCGATGGGTAACCCGTGCCAGCAGCTTCCCATTAAGTCCCTGGGCATTGAGGGGAGTAGCGAGCGGTCGAGTGGCAATACCTGCTCTGGCAACGAAGTCTGCATCCAGAAAGCTCTCGTCAGCTCCGGAGTCCACCAGAGCGAACAGTGAATGGGTTTGTTGGTTCCAGGAGAGCGTAGCCCGCAGTTGCATGCGAGATTGGGGGAAAGGTTCCGATGTGATCTTGCTCACCAGTATTCCCACCGTTACTGGGGAGCACTCCCCTTTTGGCCGCTGGGGACAGGAGCTCAGGAAGTGACCGGGTTGAGCGCAGTAGATGCAGAGCCCTTCATTTATCCTCCGAAAACGCTCAGCATTGGAAAGTTTGGCTCGGCCCAGCTGCATGGGCTCCTCTGCCGAGGAGGAGGGAAGGACAAAGGAATCAGGGGACTGACTGGAGCTACGACCTGGGGAGTGTCTTATAGGAACTGAGGGAGAACGGGAGGAGAACGGGTCATGAGACCGCCCGGCTCTTTCCCTACGACGCTCTCTAAGGCGATTATCAAGTCTGATAGCTAGGGCCACTAACTCGTCCAAGCTAGCTGATTCGTCCCGAACTGCTAACTCATCCTTAACTGGATCGGCTAGTCCGTTGAGAAATGCCCCCTGCAGCGCCTCATCATTCCACCCCGTCTCTGCCGCTAGCGCTCTGAAGTCTACTGAATACTCAGCTACGCTGTGGGTACCCTGTCGAAGTGTGAGGAGTCGCTTGGTGGCATCCCTGCCGCGCACCGGGTGATCGAACACCTTCTTCATCTCAGCCAAAAATAAAGCAAAAGAAAAACAAACAGCTGACTGACCCTCCCATACTGCTGATGCCCAGGTTAATGCTTTACCCGTGAGTAAACTGATTATATATGAGATCTTGGCTCTGTCTGTGACATAGGTAGATGGCTGTTGCTCAAACGCTAAGGTGCACTGAATCAGAAAAGGCCTACATGCCCCAAAGTCACCTGAATAGCGCTGCGGCGCCGGGACACGGGGTTCACGGGCTTGGAGAAGCGGCGGAGCCGAGGCAGGACCCTGTTGAAGACGACCGGGGTCGGCAGGAGCTGGGGGAGTGAGGTGTGCCGAGACAACGTTGATTTGCTGCCCCATAGCAGTAACACAGGTGGAGAGCCCACTTAACGTGGAGGAGACATCTCGGAGAGTCTGCTCGTGTTTCCCTACGAGCACTCCCTGCGCTGCCAATGCCTGGTGGAGGGAGTCCGTCTCTGCTGTGTCCATGTTTAGGGCCAGATTGTACTGTTACGGTTGGGTCTGGAGGACACAGGCGCAGAGACAGTGTAAGTAAAAGAAGATTTATTTCAGGAGAAAACCAGCAGGGTGTTAGGACCGTGATCCGGGGAGGGAAGCTGGCTGGCATGGGGGTCCAGGGAGAGAGCAACGGGGCAAGTCCAGGGGGCTGAGTGGAAGCAGGCTGGAGCGGGCAGGCAGGAGGGGTCCGAGGAGTAGTGCTGGAGAGCTAGGGCTGAAGCTGGTGGCTGGAGTCAGGCCGGGAGAACTGTGGCAGAGAAACAAGGGTTACCCAGGAAATCGTGCAACAGAGCATGGCTGAAAACAGGTGAGCGAGAGGGTGAACTGACTGTGTGAGAACAGAAGCTACAATCTGGCAGTGTCTGGAAGGTAGGCCCGGGTATAAGTAGCGCAGTTGATGAGGATTGAAGGCAGCTGTGAATGTTGTTGATTGACTCCAGCACACCTGGCTCCACCCCTGCAATTAGCTCAGCACACAGAAACAGGTGAAAAGGGAAAACACATCTAAGGCCAAGGAGCCCAAACGGGATCATGACAAAAAGTACTTTAAAGTGTCAGAATCTCCATTCTATCCTTTTCACTTTTGCCAGTACAGTCATATGAAAAAGTTTGGGAACCCCTCTCAGCCGGCATTATAATTGACTCTGCTTTCACAAAACAAATATAAAAGTGGTATGTCTTTCATTTACCAGGAACAGCTAAGTACTGGGATGTTTTCCAAACAAAGATTTTTTGAAAAGCAGTATTTAGTTTTATGAAATAAAATAAAATGTGAAAAACTGGCTGTGCAAAAATATGGGAACCCTTGTGGTTTTGTTGATTTTAATGCCTGTAACAGCATGTAAAACTGAGGACTTTAAACACAAAGTTGGTTGGATTATGTTGTTAAGCCTTGAACCTCATAGAAATGTCTGTTTAATCATGAGAAAATGTATTTTAGGTGCCTAAATGCAAGTTGCACTTCTCTTTGACTCTCTGCCATGGCTGGACTGACCATCTGGCATACAGGGCAAATGCCCGGTGGGCCGGTTGCCTTTTGGGCCGACCCGGGCCGACGAGGTTCAATTTAAAATGAAAAATAAAATCTGGCCCGTCCCATCCATGGGCGGCCCGGCCGGTCCGAGGTCCCTTCCCTCTCGGCCGCGCAGACTGTCAACTTAACCTGAAAGGCCAATGAAATATTGGCCCATTCATTATGATTGGTTCTGGACCGGGCCTGGACCAATCACACACACAGCGGAGGCCTCTGCTGAAGTGAGACAGAATGGGATCATCAAAACAGCTCCCAAAAGATCTAAAAAACAAAGATTATTCATTGTCATGGTTTAGGGGAAGGCTACAAGAAGCTTTCCCAAAGGTTTCAATTGTCAATTTCGACTGTAGGGAACGTTGTCAGGAAATGGAAGGACACAGGCATAGTGGCAGTTAAACCCAGGCATGGCAGACCAAGAAAAAAACAGGAGCAGCATAGGTGGAGGATTGTGAGAATGGTTGCACACAACCCACAGATCACCTCCAAAGGCCTGCAAGAACATCTGGCTGCAGATTGTGTATCTGTACATCGTTCAAAAATTCAGCACAATTTGCACCAAAACATCTGCTTTTTATAAAGACCAAATAACTTAATTTTTGTCTCATCAGTCCAAAGCATTTTCTTCCAATATGAATCTGGCTTGTCTAAATGAGCTTTTGCATACTCCATGCAACTGTATCTGTGGCGTGGGCGCAGAAAGGGCTTCCTCCTCATCACCCGGCCATACAGATGTTTTGGTGCAAATTGCACTGAATTGTAGAACCATGTACAGATACAGTGTGTGATAGATTTTAAAGGTAGAGTCAGTGATTCTGGAGAATGCTTGTTGTCAAATCACTTTTTTGTCAAAATCAGTGGATACCTCCTCACAATCTACTACCAAAACACTGCACAGCTGTTATTACATAATATGACAATTCACTATTTCACAATCCTGGGAAGGTCTCATGTTAACAGTTTGTTATCTTGTGTTGTTTTTTGTAAATTAGGTAAAGATTACAATAGCCAAGCTCCCGTCACTATCCACCACAGACAGGCCAGGCAAGTCAGAAAGTAAGTCTTTACTAATGTACAACTATCAGTCTATCTCATACATCTGTGTCTCATCGGAGTTTATTTGTAGAATGCTTCCAACTCTGTGATTTACACAAAGCAAGAGTAAATAACAAGGTGTCTGTGTGTGTGTGTGTGTGTGTGCGCGTGTGTGTGTGCGTGTGCGCGTGTGTGTGTGCGTGTATGTGTTTGTGTGTGTGTAGGCATGTGTCTCTGTGTCTCTTACTTGTAGGCCAAAATGAAAAGGTTGATAAATCAATAGTGGCAAATATGATAGGCTACACATCCAGAAAAAGTTAGTTTTTCCACCTTACAGCCCTTTTAAAAAATAGGTTTTAAGCTTCTGGTTAGAAGAATTAGGTAAGGGTTAGGGTATGGGGTGGGGTGAAGGGATAGTAGGGAATGCATTATACAGCTCTGGAAAAAAATAAATGACCAGTCTAGATTTTTCTTCTTCAAAAAATGCTCTAAAGTAAAAGAAATTGGGGGGAATTTGGTAGAAATGTTGTCAGTAGTTCATAGAATAAAACCAAAACATATGACTCTAAATAGTAAAACGAGAGCCACTGAATATCTGGAGTGGTCTCTTAAATTTTTCCAGAGCTGTATGTCAATGAAGGTCCTCACAAGTAGGCCTTTTATAATAGGAAGACATTTTTCCCCCCTGAGTGTGTATTCTAGAACACAAACATAGAACAGTTGTGGAAAAACAGCCATTTTTAAAAAATAACCTTATTTGCATAAATTAGAATTCTTATATTCTAGAACAGAAACATAAAGGCGAAAATGACACTAGAGAATGGAACTCTGCGATGTCATCATTTCAGTTCTGGACAGTCAACTGGTAAGCAGCAGAAAATACAAGCTCTTAAACTTATCAAGTAATATCCAAAATTGTCACAAACATGTCAAAATTACAAAGACGCGTGTTGAAGAACACTTACCTGCGGAGGATGTCTGAACTGACACAGGTACAGTATTTTTTTTCTTTACAGTTTTTTATTCTATTTTTAATTCATTTTATTCTTAGACGTATTTTTTTACTATGCTTTTATTTTCTATGCACATTGTGTGAAGCACTTTGTGAGCCTGTCTGAAAAGTGCTATATAAATACATTTTACAAGTGATTTTTAAGTTTATCTTTTAAGTAAAATTTAGAATGTTTTAGTCTTTTTCCATTTTACACTATTTTATACTCCTACTAAACCAAATATAAAAGGGGAATATAATTGTAATTAATATAGCGCTTTTCAAGGTACTCAAAGCGCTTTACAGGGTTCCAGGTTCAATTCGTTCACACACAGTCATACTGGTGGTGGTAAACTACGATAGTAGCCACAGTTGCCCTGGGGCAGACTGACAGAAGTGTGGCTGCCATTCCACGCCATCGGCCCCTCCGACCACCACCTCAAACACACAGCAGTCATACACATTCACACAAGGCAAGGTGGGTGAAGTGTCTTGCCCAGGGACACAACGACCATGACACAAGTGGCCGGGCGGGGATCGAACCGCCAACCCTAGGATCGTTGGCCAACCAGCTTAACCACCTGAGCCACAGTCGCCCCTATATATATATATATATATATATATATATATATATATATATATATATATATATATATATATATATATATATATATATATATATATATATATATATATATATATATATATATATATATATATATATATATATATATATATATATATATATATATATATAATATAGTAGTTTTTATTGCATTACATTGATTTTAGAGACAGACACACACACACACACACACACACACACACACACACACACACACACACACACACACACACACACACACACACACACACACACACAGAGAGATCAATCTAGCCATGTCAAGTGTAAAAACTACATATTACAGTTTTCTACTTTTTTCCCAACAGAATCCCAGGGTCACTGTAGCTCCAGCTAAAGCAGAAATCCCCCAACAACAACCATCAACATCCATGGTTAAAAGAAGCAGGAGGCCCGTCAATGCTAGTTCGGTGCGCAGAGATAAGACACGTCTATCGATTATCCTGATGAAAAAGGCGCGAGGCGATTTTTCACCAACTCTGACAGGCAGCAAAAAGAATTACAAGTCTATTAAAGAAAAGGCTCTATACCTGCCTTCACCGCTCTCCCTACCGGCCCCAGACAACTCCAGTGGGGATGCCACCAACGCCAACACTAAGGTCATTTTTACTTTTACTAAAAGTAAAGTGTTTTATTTAAAGTACCTATGAGGAACTTTTAAATTCACATTTTTCCTCTGATGGTCATGAATTACATGTAAGCAGTAAAAAAAGGCAGTCATGTCAAATAATGCTATTTTTATATAGTTTTTCATAAAGCCTTTGTCATGGGTATACACTCACCCAGGAACAACAGCGGTCTTAGTAGTAAAACTATAGTGGTGGCTGCTATTACATCTACGGTGCCAACCATCTCTACCATTGTGTCCTTGAGCAAAAAACTTAACCCCAAACTGCTCCAGGGGCGCTATACTATGGCTGGCTTTATTTCTAAAAAGCTACTTTAAATAGCTACGTGTGTTTGTGTGTGTGTTTGTGTGTGTGTGTGTGTGTGTGAATGAGACTGCAGTATACAGGGTCCACACTAGGGAGGGGGTCAGAGCACAGGGTCAGCCATACAGCGCTGGCCCTGACACAATGCCTTGCTCAAGGACACAATGGTAGAGATGGTGGGGGCATCCAACCAGAGACCTCATGGTTACTGGTCGGCCCCCTTTCGTCTAGGACGATCAGGAATACACATAGAAAATAAACTGTTTACTTCCAGGAAATCTGTGTAACTGAGGTGATGGTCCTTACTCCTGGTTGGGATTCTGATTCTGATTCAGATTCAGAAGAAGTTGCGTCAACCTTGTCGCCTGACTGCTCTTCTATTCATACAGAGGAGGATTGCAACGTGAGTATAGTATTAATAGTCTTTTATTTCAGTCTGTATAAACATATTTTTCAATGGGGGGCGCTTGTGGTGTTGTGGTAAGGCCCCCCCCCTCTCCCCCCATAGAGGCTCAATCTTCTTCACAGCAGACCCGGGTTAGAATCCATTCCGGGTAGTTCTCTGCTTGTCATTCCCCTCTCTGTCTAATTAATTAAGAAAAAATGCCAAAAATCATCTTGAAAAAAAATAATAATATAGGCCTAACTAAAATATTTTCATTCAGGAATACACATAGAAAATAAACTGTTTACTTCCAGGAAATCTGTGTAACTGAGGTGATGGTCCTCACTCCTGGTTGGGATTCTGATTCTGATTCAGATTCAGAAGAAGTTGCGTCAACCTTGTCGCCTGACTGCTCTTCTATTCATACAGAGGAGGATTGTAACGTGAGTATAGTATTAATAGTCTTTTATTTCAGTCTGTAAACATATTTTTCAAGGGGGGGGGCGCTTGTGGTGTAGTGGTTAGCAACGCCCCCCCCCCCCACCACCATAGAGGCTCAATCCTCTTCACAGCAGACCCGGGTTAAAATCCAGCCCGGGTAGTTCTCTGCTTGTCATTCCCCTCTCTGTCTAATTAATTAAGAAAAAATGCCAAAAAGAAATCTTAAAAAAAAAATTATTATAATAATATAGGCCTAACTAAAATATTTTCATTCAGGAATACACATAGAAAATAAACTGTTTACTTCCAGGAAATCTGTGTCACCAAGGAGTCAGTTGTCATTCCTTCTTATCCACCAGTGGAGGATTGCAAAGTGAGTATAGTATAAGTCTTTTATTTCAGTCCGTATTAAACTGTTTTTTTCATCAGGAATACACTATAAAAATGTTGAGCATATTATTATTATTATTATTATTATTATTATTATTATTATTATTATTATTATTATTATTATTATTATCATCATCATTATTATTATTATTATCATCATCATTATCATTATTATTATTATTATTATTATCATCATCATCATTATTATTATTATTATTATTATTATTATTATTATTATTATTATTATTATTATTATTATTAATAGTCAATCGTTTACTTCCAGGAAATCAGCAGAACCAAGGAGTCTGTCCTCACTCCGTCTGGTTGGGATTCGGATTCGGATTCGGAATCAGAAAAAGTCGACTCAACTTTGTCCCACACAGACTCTACTATTTATCCAGAGGAGGGTTGTAAAGTGAGTATCGTATTAATAGTCATTTATTTCCGCCTGTATTAAACAATTGTTTTCATCAGGAATACACAATACAAATCTTGAGCGTCAAAATAATTCATTTCCTACATTATTATTATTATTATTATTATTATTATTATTATTATTATTATTATTATTATTATTATTATTATTAATAATAGTCAATCATTTACTTACAGGAAATCTGTGAAACCGAGGAGTCAGAAAAAGTTGACACAACTTTGTCCCCTTACGGCTCTTTTAGTCATACAGAGGAGGATTGCAAAGTGAGTATTGTGGGCCTTTTCATAGTCATTTAATTCAGATATGCAAAAAGACGAATTTCAACTTAGTAGCCTTGTGTTAATTGACTAATACTACTAATAAAGACAACTTCATTTAACTTGAAATAAATGGTTTACTTCAAGGGTGCGAAAACAGCGGGGGAACTAGATTTTGAGGAGGAACTCTCAAAGTATCATCAAGAGAGTGAACTGATGTCTACGTCTGCAATATGTGGAATCTTGGTGTCCGCAACTCTGTCCCCTGAAGGCTCTTCTTCTATCCAACCAGAAGAGGACTGTAAAGTGAGTAGTATTAATAATATTAATTTATTTCAGTCTGTAAAACAATTTTTAAACATAGCTCCATTTCAACTATGTTTCCCTAGTCTGTCAAATGAAGAAAAAATGTGAAAAAAATAATCTTTAAAAATAAAAATAAATTAAATGACATATATACACATAGAAAGTAAACCGTTTACTTCCAGGAAATCTGTGGAACTGAGGAGTCGTGCCTCACTCCGTCTGGTTGGGATTCTGATTCCGATTGCAAAGTGAGTATAGTATTAAAAGTCATTTATTTCAGTCTGTATAACAAATATTTTTCATCTTGGCGCTTGCAGAAGTCAAAGTCAAATTCATTTTTTATAGCACAGTTAAAACCAACATCAGTTGACCAAAGTGCTGTACAAGATACAATACAAAATAACATATAAGATACATGAGAAAATGTGTCAAAGTCTCAACTTTTGTTAACGGCCAATCAAAAAATTGAGTCTTCAGCAACGTTTAGTTGTTAGAGCGTCCCCCTACAGGGTTAGAATCCGACCCGGGTCGTTCTCTGCATGTCATTCCTTCTCTGCCCCATTTCAACTCTGTCTCTCCAAATCTGTTGAAAACATTTGAAAAATAATCTTTAAAAAAAATATTACAGGTGGTAGAGCGGGTCGGCCAATGATCGCAGGGTTGGCGGTTCGATCCCCGCCCTGCCACTTGTGTCATGGTTGTTGTGTCCTTGGGCAAAGACACTTCACCCACCTTGCCTTGTGTGAATGTCAATAGTTAGCCTGCTATCGGTGTATGAATGTGTCTCCCTTGAGAAAGAGTCTCCGGTCTCAATGGGATTTAACTGTACAAATAAAGGTTAAATTAAAATTCTACTCATAGAAAATAAATTGTTTCCTTCTAGGAAATCTGTAGAACCAAGGAGGCGGTCCTTATTCCTTGTGGTTGGGACTCCGATTCAGATTCGGATTCTGAAGAGACGGCAAAAGTCCAAGAAAGAATTCCCACAGCTCTGTCCCCCAACGGCTCACCCGATGCAGAAGAGAAGTCTCCTCGCGCTTCAATTGAGGACAACAGGGCTGCCGAAGAAGCTGGTTTCAACATAGGAGCTGGGCTGACTACCCTAACCCAAAATGTGGAGGCTACTGTGGAGACATTCAAGGAGTAAGTGATATGGTCCTTTTAGCTAACTTCCTGTCAGTGACTACAGTTAGCGGTCCCCTCCCCTCGTTCCTACGTCACCACCACATGAACACACAGCCGTCTTCATCAGATAGTGCCGCGATGGACAGCAGCAAGTCATCGTTCACAGGCACAGAGACCCGCCTCTTTATAGCGCTCTGTCTCCTGATTGGATAAAAAACGAGCAGGATACACAAAATGTTACCTGGCAAAGCTGAATGAGTGGGAGACGTGTTATGAACTGTGCATACTGTTTGAAGTGATGTATGAATATAGAATGATTTAACATGTATATTATATATTACTAAAAAAATATCACTTACTTCTCCTTTAAGTCAAAAGATGTCTCCTAAGACTTCGATTGAGGACAATAGAGATGCAGAAATCCCTGAGCCTCATTCACTAGTGGACAGTGAGGAAGAGGACATAGTTCCTGAAGGGGCGCTACCCTTTACAGGCCTTTCACCATCCAGACAGGCACCCAAACAACTCAGAAAGGATAAGGGCAAGACAGGGAAGCAGCCAACGTCCTTTTTCCAGGGTGACTTTGACCGATTGCCCGATAGACTAAAAGCAAAAGAAGTCGACCAGAGGCAATTTAACTGGTGGAGCTGCTTCCTAGGAGGATGTTTCAAAACCAAAGTCCACCGGGTTACTGAGGAAACTGAGGAAATCAAGGCCGAGAAGAAGAGACCTCGAAAATTCTTTAACATCTTTCGCAAGGTATGGAAGCAAATTCTGTAGACCCCGATAGAAAGAACTTGATATATGTATAGCTCTGGAAAAAATGAAGAGAGCACTCCAAATGTTCTGTGTCTCTTCTTTTATTGTTTATAGGCACATGTTTGAGTAGAATGACCATTTTGGTTTTATACTATAAACTACCGACAACATTTCTACCAAATTCCAATTTTTTTTAGTCACAAAGAGCATTTTCAATAAGTTATTGTAGAGATGGAAATTTAAGAAAAATCCAGACTGGTCTCTTCATTTTTTTCCAGAGCTGTAGATAGTTGAGGACAGAATTATTAGCCCCCCCCCCCCTTATGAAAATGAACTAAACAGGTCTATTCTCTCTGTTACCTTGGTACTGATTTTGTATTTTTTCTACTTCCAGAACAACAAGGTTTCATCTGAAGTGGATGAAGTCGTTCGGCCTAAAATGCAGCCGTCCCTACTGAGGAGAATCTGTCTGTTCTGCGTCAGAAACTAAGACCCCCCCGCCCCCAACCGTTATACAGGATATTCATTCGGGGCAGCAGCAGTGAAGTGTTTCATTTGTTATCAACAGCTCCACTTACTGTATAATATGTTTTATATTTGCAGGGCCGCTGTGGTGAAGTGTGTAAGGCAGGTCGTCCACTGGGTTACAAGGTCGGTGGTTCGATCCCCCGTCTCCCCGCCACATGTCCAAGTGTCCCTAGGCAAAGGGACACTGAACCTCACATTGCTCCCGATGGTTCAGACAGCGCCTGTGTGTGTGTGTTTGCGTGTGTGTGTGTCTGCGTGCGTGTATGTGTGTGTGTTAGTATGTGTGTGTGTGCATGTGTGTGTGTGTGTGTGTATGGGTGAATGAGACTGCAGTATATATAGCAGCTTTTAGTGGTCAAGTATGACTAGAAAAGCGCTGTATACTTCATATGTAAGACAGTCCATTAACCGTTAAGTTAAGGTAGTTTTTTTGTTTTTTCTGTCTTTGAGCAGATCCCCTCTCAAGTACTTAGCACACTCCAGAGGGGGTCAGAGCACAGGGTCAGCCATAGCACAGTGCTGGTCCTGTAACAGTGCCTTGCTCAAGGACACAATGGTAGATATGGTGGGGATTCAACCAGCGACCTCATGGTTACTGGTCGGCCCCTTTATCCTCAAGGTAGGACATCCTACCATTGCTTACCACCTTAACTTAACTGTTGTGTGTGTGTGTGTGTGTATGTGTGTGTGTGTCTATGTGAATGGGTGAATGAGACTGCAGTATTTATAGCAAATTTAGTGGTCAAGTTGGACCAGAAAGTGCTTTATAAGTTGCCTACAGTCCATTTACCATGCCCATACCCACTGTTGTGTGAATGTGTGTGTGTCTTGTTTGTGTGTGTGTGTGTGTGTGTGTGTGTGTGTGTCTTGTTTGTGTATGTGTGTGTGCGTCTTGTCTATCTATGGTGTGTGTGTGTGTGTGTGTGAGACAGAATATACAGTATATATGAGTTAACTTCAGCTGCGTGGTGTCAGTACCAGAGGTCTGTTTCACCACTATTTTAAGGAGATGTGGCTCCACAAAAAAACAGGTTGTGCTCAGTAGTATTCAGCTCGGCTACAAACACAAGACAACCTCAGTGTTAGAACACACCAACACTAACCTCAACCCTTCTACAGGGTTACCATCATTCAGAACATTAAAGTGGCAATGAGGAACATTATCAATACGTCTGTCTTGTTTTTAGATACCATTGAAGGTTCAATTTATGGTCAAAAGTATGTGGACATCCCTGCTGCTGATTGCACACTGTTTTGTTTAATGTGTGGTTGACTTTCAAGGGCTAGTCCAGGTGATGTTGATATTTGAACAGCACCTTACTTCCTTATTGTTCAGCCCTCTGCCCCAATCATAAAGCCAGTAGATCTGTGCACAATACCAGCTCCATAATGAAATGATAAGTAGACAGTTTTGTTATGAAGAATTTGAGTGTCCTGCTTGGAGCCCTGACCTGACCTCCATCCAATACTGTTTGGAATGAACTGGAACACTGTCTGTGAGCTTGGCCTTATCGTCTCTGTTCATATTAAAGTGTCTAGTCTGCTACCTATCTGCTCAAGGATTGTGGGTAAAACACTTCAAGTCAAAATCGTGTGAGTGTCGATAGCTAGCCTGCTATCAGTGTATGATTGTGTGTGTGAATGGTAACGTGTAAATTGGAACAGGTCTCCCTTGTAAAAGAGTCTCCGGTCTCAATGGGATTTACCTGTATAAATAAAAGGTTAAAAAAAACAGACTAAAATCATGACTCATATTTCATTGAAAGGATACCATCCTACACTCTGAATGTGAAAGCGAGCCATTCAATGAACAGCACTGCAGCCACTTATCGCTGATGTCTGACACAGGGCCCCAGCAGGGACTTTTAAAGCATACAGAAAGCATTGAATTTAATATTTTCAAAATAAGGCCTTAAAAGTATTTAATTTCACTGACAAAGCATTGAAATTCCTTTACAAGAGTCTTACATTTTTCGATTGCCCTTTAGGATAAAATAAATATGTTAATATGTCGTTATGTGACACGTATAGAGCTATTGTTACAGTATATAAATGTGAGTATTTTAATGTGAGTAAAAATAAAGAGTAAAAGTACTTTAAAGTGTCAGAATCTCCATTCTATCCTTTTCACTTTTGCCAGTACAGTCATATGAAAAAGTTTGGGAACCCCTCTCAGCCGGCATTATAATTGACTCTGCTTTCACAAAACAAATATAAAAGTGGTATGTCTTTCATTTACCAGGAACAGCTAAGTACTGGGATGTTTTCCAAACAAAGATTTTTTGAAAAGCAGTATTTAGTTTTATGAAATAAAATAAAATGTGAAAAACTGGCTGTGCAAAAATATGGGAACCCTTGTGGTTTTGTTGATTTTAATGCCTGTAACAGCATGTAAAACTGAGGACTTTAAACACAAAGTTGGTTGGATTATGTTGTTAAGCCTTGAACCTCATAGAAATGTCTGTTTAATCATGAGAAAATGTATTTTAGGTGCCTAAATGCAAGTTGCACTTCTCTTTGACTCTCTGCCATGGCTGGACTGACCATCTGGCATACCGGGCAAATGCCCGGTGGGCCGGCGGCCTTTTGGGCCGACCCGGGCCGACGAGGTTGAATTTAAAATGAAAAATAAAATCTGGCACGTCCCATCCATGGCCGGCCCGGCCGGTCCGAGGTCCCTTCCCTCTCGGCCGCGCAGACTGTCAACTTAACCTGAAAGGCCAATGAAATATTGGCCCATTCATTATGATTGGTTCTGGACCGGGCCTGGACCAATCACACACACAGCGGAGGGCCGAGGTCCCGCCCCTTGGGCCTCGGCTGTCAATCACTCAATCAAGTCACGTCACTAACAGACAGAAAAACAACTCGAGAAGAAACGGAAAGGAGAGAGTTGCTGGACTAGTGGTAAGAAGTTGAAAATAAAGTTATGTTGAGAACAATTATTTGTGTAGCTTGCTGAATTTTAACCAACACAGCATGTGTACAGTTTGGCAACAGCTAGCTGCTTGCGTTAACATCATGGATAGAGCCATTTATAGAGCCAGGTCAAAGTGGCTATTTTAGCTAATAACCTACTAAACATTTGCTAGCTCTCTTGTGGTTTTTAAGAGGAGTTAAATAGCTCTGTTGTTGGTGTATTGAAAGAGTATCATTACTTTGCTAGCTGATCAACATGTCATTTAAGTGAGGAAGCTGTCAGTTTTTGCTTCTTGCTGTAGCCTACTTATTCAGTATTTTTGCTTCTTGCTGTACTTATTCAGTATAGTGGATTTAATAATGTTTTACTTAAATATACTTTTCTGTACCGATTGTTGACATGGTTAAACATACTTGAACTTTATTTATTTTATATATAATTTAAATGCAATTTAAAAATACATACTGTAATTTGACCTGACCATTAAAAATATATTAATATATCACAAAGTTAACAGTAAATGCAGAAAAGTATATTCACTCAAATATGCAACATAAAGTTGTCACACTTTCTCCTTTCACAACACTTTCAGTGTTTGAGGCATTAGGCTTCTCTTTTTTAGAAACAGTCAGAAAATTAGACCACCACAGATTTGTAGCCTACTTACTTTTTACAAGCTGTTGAGTTTCTTTTACTAGACCTGCTTTCTAGACCATCATGTACTTTAGAATAATACACATTAGACCATTACTTTTGTACACTTTTTTCACATTGGTTTACTTAGTAAAACAACAATTTGTGCATTTTGCCAGTATAAATCTATTGTAATGCATCTTTCCACCTCTTTAACTGATACATCCTTAAAACCTCAATCAAGTGTGTGTCTCTCCTCATTTATGAAACAGGTTGAGACACCATCTACAGAGGAGGAGTCTGGGGAGAGAGAGAGCAAGGAGCAGGAGGTTGATTACTTTGTCCGTCCTGAGCCTAGGTAGGTGGGCGGAGCCAGGCTACAACAGAATACTATAGCTACTATAAAACTTTGTAAATATTATTGTATTATATGTCAGTACACTTGTTCAAAATAAACCAACATTTTAATTTAATTCAATGGAACAGTCATCTTTAAGGGACCGTGATAAATGTGTTCTGGTGGGTGGTCGATCAATTATGGTGGGCCGGTCTGGGTCCAAAATGCCAGGGCCAATTTTTGGTCCCAGTCCAGCCCTGCTCTCTGCTGAAGTGAGACAGAATGGGATCATCAAAACAGCTCCCAAAAGATCTAAAAAACAAAGATTATTCATCATCATGGTTTAGGGGAAGGCTACAAGAAGCTTTCCCAAAGGTTTCAATTGTCAATTTCGACTGTAGGGAACGTTGTCAGGAAATGGAATAGTGGCAGTTAAACCCAGGCATGGCAGACCAAGAAAAAAACAGGAGCAGCATAGGTGGAGGATTGTGAGAATGGTTGCACACAACCCACAGATCACCTCCAAAGACCTGCAAGAACATCTGGCTGCAGATTGTGTATCTGTACATCGTTCAACAATTCAGCACAATTTGCACCAAAACATCTGCTTTTTATAAAGACCAAATAACTTATTTTTTGTCTCATCAGTCCAAAGCATTTTCTTCCTATATGAATCTGGCTTGTCTAAATGAGCTTTTGCATACTCCATGCAACTGTATCTGTGGCGTGGGCGCAGAAAGGGCTTCCTCCTCATCACCCGGCCATACAGATGTTTTGGTGCAAATTGCACTGAATTGTAGAACCATGTACAGATACAGTGTGTGATAGATTTTAAAGGTAGGGTCAGTGATTCTGGAGAATGCTTGTTGTCAAATCACTTTTTAGTCAAAATCAGTGGATACCTCCTCACAATCTACTACCAAAACACTGCACAGCTGTTATTACATAATATGACAATTCACTATTTCACAATCCTGGGAAGGTCTCATGTTAACAGTTTGTTATCTTGTGTTGTTTTTTGTAAATTAGGTAAAGATTACAATAGCCAAGCTCCCGTCACTATCCACCACAGACAGGCCAGGCAAGTCAGAAAGTAAGTCTTTACTAATGTACAACTATCAGTCTATCTCATACATCTGTGTCTCATCTGAGTTTATTTGTAGAATGCTTCCAACTCTGTGATTTACACAAAGCAAGAGTAAATAACAAGGTGTCTGTGTGTGTGTGTGTGTGCGCGCGTGTGTGCGTGTGCGCGCGTGTGTGTGCGTGTATGTGTGTGTGTGTGTGTGTGTAGGCATGTGTCTCTGTGTCTCTTACTTGTAGGCCAAAATGAAAAGGTTGATAAATCAATAGTGGCAAATATGATAGGCTACACATCCAGAAAAAGTTAGTTTTTCCACCTTACATCCCTTTAAAAAATTAGGTTTTAAGCTTCTGGTTAGAAGAATTAGGTAAGGGTTAGGGTATGGGGTGGGGTGAAGGGATAGTAGGGAATGCATTATACAGCTCTGGAAAAAAATAAATGACCAGTCTAGATTTTTCTTCTTCAAAAAATGCTCTAAATTAAAAGAAGTTGGGGGGAATTTGGTAGAAATGTTGTCAGTAGTTCATAGAATAAAACCAAAACATATGACTATAAATAGTAAAACGAGAGCCACTGAATATCTGGAGTGGTCTCTTAAATTTTTCCAGAGCTGTATGTCAATGAAGGTCCTCACAAGTAGGCCTTTTATAATAGGAAGACATCCCCCCCCCCCCCTGAGTGTGTATTCTAGAACACAAACATAGAACAGTTGTGAAAAACAGCCATTTTTAAAAAATAACCTTATTTGCATAAATTAGAATTCTTATATTCTAGAACAGAAACATAAAGGCGAAAATGACACTAAAGAATGGAACTCTGCGATGTCATCATTTCAGTTCTGGACAGTCAACTGGTAAGCAGCAGAAAATACAAGCTCTTAAACTTATCAAGTAATATCCAAAATTGTCACAAACATGTCAAAATTACAAAGACGCGTGTTGAAGAACACTTACCTGCGGAGGATGTCTGAACTGACACAGGTACAGTATTTTTTTTCTTTACAGTTTTTTATTCTATTTTTAATTCATTTTATTCTTAGACGTATTTTTTTACTATGCTTTTATTTTCTATGCACATTGTGTGAAGCACTTTGTGAGCCTGTCTGAAAAGTGCTATATAAATACATTTTACAAGTGATTTTTAAGTTTATCTTTTAAGTAAAATTTAGAATGTTTTAGTCTTTTTCCATTTTACACTATTTTATACTCCTACTAAACCAAATATAAAAGGGGAATATAATTGTAATTAATATAGCGCTTTTCAAGGTACTCAAAGCGCTTTACAGGGTTCCAGGTTCAATTCGTTCACACACAGTCATCCCGGTGGTGGTAAACTACGATAGTAGCCACAGTTGCCCTGGGGCAGACTGACAGAAGCGAGGCTGCCATTCCACGCCATCGGCCCCTCCGACCACCACCTCAAACACACAGCAATCATACACATTCACACGAGGCAAGGAATATATATATATATATATATATATATATATATATATATATATATATATATATATAATATAGTAGTTTTTATTGCATTACATTGATTTTAGAGAGAGAGACACACACACACACACACACACACACACAGAGAGATCAATCTAGCCATGTCAAGTGTAAAAACTACATATTACAGTTTTCTACTTTTTTCCCAACAGAATCCCAGGGTCACTGTAGCTCCAGCTAAAGCAGAAATCCCCCAACAACAACCATCAGCATCCATGGTTAAAAGAAGCAGGAGGCCCGTCAATGCTAGTTCGGTGCGCAGAGATAAGACACGTCTATCGATTATCCTGATGAAAAAGGCGCGAGGCGATTTTTCACCAACTCTGACAGGCAGCAAAAAGAATTACAAGTCTATTAAAGAAAAGGCTCTATACCTGCCTTCACCGCTCTCCCTACCGGCCCCAGACAACTCCAGTGGGGATGCCACCAACGCCAACACTAAGGTCATTTTTACTTTTACTCAAAGTAAAGTGTTCTATTTAAAGTACCTATGAGGAACTTTTAAATTCACATTTTTCCTCTGATGATCATGAATTACATGTAAGCAGTAAAAAAAGGCAGTCATGTCAAATAATGCTATTTTTATATAGTTTTTCATAAAGCCTTTGTCATGGGTATACACTCACCCAGGAACAACAGCGGTCTTAGTAGTAAAACTATAGTGGTGGCTGCTATTACATCTACGGTGCCAACCATCTCTACCATTGTGTCCTTGAGCAAAAAACTTAACCCCAAACTGCTCCAGGGGTGCTATACTATGGCTGGCTTTATTTCTAAAAAGCTACTTTAAATAGCTACGTGTGTTTGTGTGTGTGTTTGTGTGTGTGTGTGTGTGTGTGAATGAGACTGCAGTATACAGGGTCCACACTAGGGAGGGGGTCAGAGCACAGGGTCAGCCATACAGCGCTGGCCCTGACACAATGCCTTGCTCAAGGACACAATGGTAGAGATGGTGGGGGCATCCAACCAGAGACCTCATGGTTACTGGTCGGCCCCCTTTCGTCTAGGACGATCAGGAATACACATAGAAAATAAACTGTTTACTTCCAGGAAATCTGTGTAACTGAGGTGATGGTCCTTACTCCTGGTTGGGATTCTGATTCTGATTCAGATTCAGAAGAAGTTGCGTCAACCTTGTCGCCTGACTGCTCTTCTATTCATACAGAGGAGGATTGCAACGTGAGTATAGTATTAATAGTCTTTTATTTCAGTCTGTATAAACATATTTTTCAATGGGGGGCGCTTGTGGTGTTGTGGTAAGGCCCCCCCCCCTCTCCCCCCATAGAGGCTCAATCTTCTTCACAGCAGACCCGGGTTAGAATCCATTCCGGGTAGTTCTCTGCTTGTCATTCCCCTCTCTGTCTAATTAATTAAGAAAAAATGCCAAAAATCATCTTGAAAAAAAATAATAATATAGGCCTAACTAAAATATTTTCATTCAGGAATACACATAGAAAATAAACTGTTTACTTCCAGGAAATCTGTGTAACTGAGGTGATGGTCCTCACTCCTGGTTGGGATTCTGATTCTGATTCAGATTCAGAAGAAGTTGCGTCAACCTTGTCGCCTGACTGCTCTTCTATTCATACAGAGGAGGATTGTAACGTGAGTATAGTATTAATAGTCTTTTATTTCAGTCTGTATAAACATATTTTTCAAGGGGGGGGGGCGCTTGTGGTGTAGTGGTTAGCAACGCCCCCCCCCCCCCCCACCATAGAGGCTCAATCCTCTTCACAGCAGACCCGGGTTAGAATCCAGCCCGGGTAGTTCTCTGCTTGTCATTCCCCTCTCTGTCTAATTAATTAAGAAAAAATGCCAAAAAAAATATCTTAAAAAAAAAATTATTTTAATATTATAGGCCTAACTAAAATATTTTCATTCAGGAATACACATAGAAAATAAACTGTTTACTTCCAGGAAATCTGTGTCACCAAGGAGTCAGTCGTCATTCCTTCTTATCCACCAGTGGAGGATTGCAAAGTGAGTATTGTATAAGTCTTTTATTTCCGCCTGTATTAAACAATTGTTTTCATCAGGAATACACAATACAAATTTTGAGCGTCAAAATAATTAATTTCCTACATTATTATTATTATTATTATTATTATTATTATTATTATTATTATTATTATTATTATTATTATTATTATTATTATTATTATTAATAATAGTCAATCATTTACTTACAGGAAATCTGTGAAACCGAGGAGTCAGAAAAAGTTGACACAACTTTGTCCCCTTACGGCTCTTTTAGTCATACAGAGGAGGATTGTAAAGTGAGTATTGTGGGCCTTTTCATAGTCATTTAATTCAGATATGCAAAAAGACGAATTTCAACTTAGTAGCCTTGTGTTAATTGACTAATACTAATAATAAAGACAACTTCATTTAACTTGAAATAAATGGTTTACTTCAAGGGTGCGAAAACAGCGGGGGAACTAGATTTTGAGGAGGAACTCTCAAAGTATCATCAAGAGAGTGAACTGATGTCTACGTCTGCTATATGTGGAATCTTGGAGTCCGCAACTCTGTCCCCTGAAGGCTCTTCTTCTATCCAACCAGAAGAGGACTGTAAAGTGAGTAGTATTAATAATATTAATTTATTTCAGTCTGTAAAACAATTTTTAAACATAGCTCCATTTCAACTATGTTTCCCTAGTCTGTCAAATGAAGAAAAAATGTGAAAAAAATAATCTTTAAAAATAAAAATAAATTAAATGACATAGGGGAAGGTGGGGTGATTTGTGCATTTTGGAAGTTGCAAAACCCCTTGTTTCTAGAAAACCGTGGAAGAAATTGGAAATGTGACCACATATTTAAGAAGAGCCATCCATTTGACTCATCCTGTAAAGAAGGGAGACACAAGGAATAAGATATAAGCACATTTAAGCTCAAAAAACTGTGTTTTGCCTTTCAAAGTAAAATTTCCATGATCAAGGTTTTTTGATTATTGTGTCTGAACAATTATAGACACGTTTGAAAACATTTGACACATGTTTTAGTGCTTTGGTATGCTACACTTTGAGTCTATATAGTTAGCACAATGTCAACCCTAAAGTGCTGCATCATGCCTATTATCCAAAATTCTGGGGATGGGGTGATTTGTGCGCAAGGGCCTGGGTGAGTTATAAGTAAGTAAGTAAGTAAAATGTATTTATAAAAGCACATTTATGACAGTTTGCACTGTCCAAAGTGCTGTACATAGTGCATTCAGTAGGTAAACAATGAAGGTAAAATAACAATAACCAAAATAAAAGACGTAAAGCCCATACATCCACATAAACACAGATAGTAGTGCAGAGGTAAGTAAGTAGTGCAGAGGTTAATGGGGAGGAAACACCAGGGTGTACATATGGGTTTTGAGCCTTGATTTAAAGGCAGAAATGTAGGGGGAATCACATTTGTCAGGTGGCAGTTGGTTCCACAAGCACGGAGCAACTAGTGCAAAGTACATTTCTGAGAGTTGTGCCAGTGGCATGGCTGTATACGCTGGTCACCAAAAGAAAGTGATAGTCTACAGTAGCTCAGGAGAGAGTGACATCTCAATTCCACTTAACGACACCACTGATGAGAGTTCAGATGGCCAGAAAGATGATGATGGTGACTTTGTCATTGTGACACAATGACGCACAAATCACCCCACTACGTGGGGTGATTTGTGCGACAAGACAACTTTTTTTCCGAAAGCTATATTTCTTAAACAGTTTATTCCAGATCCAAAGTTTTTATTGCCAGGGATGCACAACATCCTGAAATATATGTACATATTTGAGTTGGAGACATAACTGTCAAGGCCTCACTTTAAAATCACTTTGAGTAAAAAGTTGCACAAATCACCCCACCTTCCCCTATATACACATAGAAAGTAAACCGTTTACTTCCAGGAAATCTGTGGAACTGAGGAGTCGTGCCTCACTCCGTCTGGTTGGGATTCTGATTCCGATTCAGAGGAGGATTGCAAAGTGAGTATAGTATTAAAAGTCATTTATTTCAGTCTGTATAACAAATATTTTTCATCTTGGCGCTTGCAGAAGTCAAAGTCAAATTCATTTTTTATAGCACAGTTAAAACCAACATCAGTTGACCAAAGTGCTGTACAAGATACAATACAAAATAACATATAAGATACATGAGAAAATGTGTCAAAGTCTCAACTTTTGTTAACGGCCAATCAAAAAATTGAGTCTTCAGCAACGTTTAGTTGTTAGAGCGTCCCCCTACAGGGTTAGAATCCGACCCGGGTCGTTCTCTGCATGTCATTCCTTCTCTGCCCCATTTCAACTCTGTCTCTCCAAATCTGTTGAAAACATTTGAAAAATAATCTTTAAAAAAAAATATTACAGGTGGTAGAGCGGGTCGGCCAATGATCGCAGGGTTGGCGGTTCGATCCCCGCCCTGCCACTTGTGTCATGGTTGTTGTGTCCTTGGGCAAAGACACTTCACCCACCTTGCCTTGTGTGAATGTCAATAGTTAGCCTGCTATCGGTGTATGAATGTGTCTCCCTTGAGAAAGAGTCTCCGGTCTCAATGGGATTTAACTGTACAAATAAAGGTTAAATTAAAATTCTACTCATAGAAAATAAATTGTTTCCTTCTAGGAAATCTGTAGAACCAAGGAGGCGGTCCTTATTCCTTGTGGTTGGGACTCCGATTCAGATTCGGATTCTGAAGAGACGGCAAAAGTCCAAGAAAGAATTCCCACAGCTCTGTCCCCCAACGGCTCACCCGATGCAGAAGAGAAGTCTCCTCGCGCTTCAATTGAGGACAACAGGGCTGCCGAAGAAGCTGGTTTCAACATAGGAGCTGGGCTGACTACCCTAACCCAAAATGTGGAGGCTACTGCGGAGACATTCAAGGAGTAAGTGATATGGTCCTTTTAGCTAACTTCCTGTCAGTGACTACAGTTAGCGGTCCCCTCCCCTCGTTCCTACGTCACCACCACATGAACACACAGCCGTCTTCATCAGATAGTGCCGCGATGGACAGCAGCAAGTCATCGTTCACAGGCACAGAGACCCGCCTCTTTATAGCGCTCTGTCTCCTGATTGGATAAAAAACGAGCAGGATACACAAAATGTTACCTGGCAAAGCTGAATGAGTGGGAGACGTGTTATGAACTGTGCATACTGTTTGAAGTGATGTATGAATATAGAATGATTTATATTATATTGTATATTATATATTACTAAAAAAATATCACTTACTTCTCCTTTAAGTCAAAAGATGTCTCCTAAGACTTCGATTGAGGACAATAGAGATGCAGAAATCCCTGAGCCTCATTCACTAGTGGACAGTGAGGAAGAGGACATAGTTCCTGAAGGGGCGCTACCCTTTACAGGCCTTTCACCATCCAGACAGGCACCCAAACAACTCAGAAAGGATAAGGGCAAGACAGGGAAGCAGCCAACGTCCTTTTTCCAGGGTGACTTTGACCGATTGCCCGATAGACTAAAAGCAAAAGAAGTCGACCAGAGGCAATTTAACTGGTGGAGCTGCTTCCTAGGAGGATGTTTCAAAACCAAAGTCCACCGGGTTACTGAGGAAACTGAGGAAATCAAGGCCGAGAAGAAGAGACCTCGAAAATTCTTTAACATCTTTCGCAAGGTATGGAAGCAAATTCTGTAGACCCCGATAGAAAGAACTTGATATATGTATAGCTCTGGAAAAAATGAAGAGAGCACTCCAAATGTTCTGTGTCTCTTCTTTTATTGTTTATAGGCACATGTTTGAGTAGAATGACCATTTTGGTTTTATACTATAAACTACCGACAACATTTCTACCAAATTCCAATTTTTTTTTGTCACAAAGAGCATTTTCAATAAGTTATTGTAGAGATGGAAATTTAAGAAAAATCCAGACTGGTCTCTTCATTTTTTTCCAGAGCTGTAGATAGTTGAGGACAGAATTATTAGCCCCCCCCCCCTTATGAAAATGAACTAAACAGGTCTATTCTCTCTGTTACCTTGGTACTGATTTTGTATTTTTTCTACTTCCAGAACAACAAGGTTTCATCTGAAGTGGATGAAGTCGTTCGGCCTAAAATGCAGCCGTCCCTACTGAGGAGAATCTGTCTGTTCTGCGTCAGAAACTAAGACCCCCCCGCCCCCAACATATTATATACAGGATATTCATTCGGGGCAGCAGCAGTGAAGTGTTTAATTTGTTATCAACAGCTCCACTTACTGTATATTATGTTTTATATTTGCAGGGCCGCTGTGGTGAAGTGTGTAAGGCAGGTCGTCCACTGGGTTACAAGGTCGGTGGTTCGATCCCCCGTCTCCCCGCCACATGTCCAAGTGTCCCTAGGCAAAGGGACACTGAACCTCACATTGCTCCCGATGGTTCAGACAGCGCCTGTGTGTGTGTGTGTGTGTTTGCGTGTATGTGTGTGTCTGCGTGCGTGTATGTGTGTGTGTTAGTATGCGTGTGTGTGCATGTGTGTGTGTGTGTGTATGGGTGAATGAGACTGCAGTATATATAGCAGCTTTTAGTGGTCAAGTATGACTAGAAAAGCGCTGTATACTTCATATGTAAGACAGTCCATTAACCGTTAAGTTAAGGCAGTTTTTTTGTTTTTCTTGTCTTTGAGCAGATCCCCTCTCAAGTACTTAGCACACTCCAGGGGGGGTCAGAGCACAGGGTCAGCCATAGCACAGTGCTGGTCCTGTAACAGTGCCTTGCTCAAGGACACAATGGTAGATATGGTGGGGATTCAACCAGCGACCTCATGGTTACTGGTCGGCCCCTTTATCCTCAAGGTAGGACATCCTACCATTGCTTACCACCTTAACTTAACTGTTGTGTGTGTGTGTGTGTGTGTGTGTGTATGTGTCTATGTGAATGGGTGAGTGAGACTGCAGTATTTATAGCAAATTTAGTGGTCAAGTTTGACCAGAAAGTGCTTTATAAGTTGCCTACAGTCCATTTACCATTCCCATACCCACTGTTGTGTGAATGTGTGTGTGTCTTGTTTGTGTGTGTGTGCGTGTGTGTTTGTGTGTGTGTGTGTGTCTTGTTTGTGTATGTGTGTGTGCGTCTTGTCTATCTATGGTGTGTGTGTGTGTGTGAGACAGAATATACAGTATATATGAGTTAACTTCAGCTGCGTGGTGTCAGTACCAGAGGTCTGTTTCACCACTATTTTAAGGAGATGTGGCTCCACAAAAAAACAGGTTGTGCTCAGTAGTATTCAGCTCGGCTACAAACACAAGACAACCTCAGTGTTAGAACACACCAACACTAACCTCAACCCTTCTACAGGGTTACCATCATTCAGAACATTAAAGTGGCAATGAGGAACATTATCAATACGTCTGTCTTGTTTTTAGATACCATTGAAGGTTCAATTTATGGTCAAAAGTATGTGGACATCCCTGCTGCTGATTGCACACTGTTTTGTTTAATGTGTGGTTGACTTTCAAGGGCTAGTCCAGGTGATGTTGATATTTGAACAGCACCTTACTTCCTTATTGTTCAGCCCTCTGCCCCAATCATAAAGCCAGTAGATCTGTGCACAATACCAGCTCCATAATGAAATGATAAGTAGACAGTTTTGTTATGAAGAATTTGACTGTCCTGCTTGGAGCCCTGACCTGACCTCCATCCAATACTGTTTGGAATGAACTGGAACACCGTCTGTGAGCTTGGCCTTATCGTCTCTGTTCATATTAAAGTGTCTAGCCTGCTACCTATCTGCTCAAGGATTGTGGGTAAAACACTTCAAGTCAAAATCGTGTGAGTGTCGATAGCTAGCCTGCTATCAGTGTATGATTGTGTGTGTGAATGGTAACGTGTAAATTGGAACAGGTCTCCCTTGTAAAAGAGTCTCCGGTCTCAATGGGATTTACCTGTATAAATAAAAGGTTAAAAAAAACAGACTAAAATCATGACTCATATTTCATTGAAAGGATACCATCCTACACTCTGAATGTGAAAGCGAGCCATTCAATGAACAGCACTGCAGCCACTTATCGCTGATGTCTGACACAGGGCCCCAGCAGGGACTTTTAAAGCATACAGAAAGCATTGAATTTAATATTTTCAAAATAAGGCCTTAAAAGTATTTAATTTCACTGACAAAGCATTGAAATTCCTTTACAAGAGTCTTACATTTTTCGATTGCCCTTTAGGATAAAATAAATATGTTAATATGTCGTTATGTGACACGTATAGAGCTATTGTTACAGTATATAAATGTGAGTATTTTAATGTGAGTAAAAATAAAGAGTAAAAGTACTTTAAAGTGTCAGAATCTCCATTCTATCCTTTTCATTTTTGCCAGTACAGTCATATGAAAAAGTTTGGGAACCCCTCTCAGCCGGCATTATAATTGACTCTGCTTTCACAAAACAAATATAAAAGTGGTATGTCTTTAATTTACCAGGAACAGCTAAGTACTGGGATGTTTTCCAAACAAAGATTTTTTGAAAAGCAGTATTTAGTTTTATGAAATAAAATAAAATGTGAAAAACTGGCTGTGCAAAAATATGGGAACCCTTGTGGTTTTGTTGATTTTAATGCCTGTAACAGCATGTAAAACTGAGGACTTTAAACACAAAGTTGGTTGGATTATGTTGTTAAGCCTTGAACCTCATAGAAATGTCTGTTTAATCATGAGAAAATGTATTTTAGGTGCCTAAATGCAAGTTGCACTTCTCTTTGACTCTCTGCCATGGCTGGACTGACCATCTGGCATACCGGGCAAATGCCCGGTGGGCCGGCGGCCTTTTGGGCCGACCCGGGCCGACGAGGTTGAATTTAAAATGAAAAATAAAATCTGGCCCGTCCCATCCATGGCCGGCCCGGCCGGTCCGAGGTCCCTTCCCTCTCGGCCGCGCAGACTGTCAACTTAACCTGAAAGGCCAATGAAATATTGGCCCATTCATTATGATTGGTTCTGGACCGGGCCTGGACCAATCACACACACAGCGGAGGCCTCTGCTGAAGTGAGACAGAATGGGATCATCAAAACAGCTCCCAAAAGATCTAAAAAACAAAGATTATTCATTGTCATGGTTTAGGGGAAGGCTACAAGAAGCTTTCCCAAAGGTTTCAATTGTCAATTTCGACTGTAGGGAACGTTGTCAGGAAATGGAAGGACACAGGCATAGTGGCAGTTAAACCCAGGCATGGCAGACCAAGAAAAAAACAGGAGCAGCATAGGTGGAGGATTGTGAGAATGGTTGCACACAACCCACAGATCACCTCCAAAGGCCTGCAAGAACATCTGGCTGCAGATTGTGTATCTGTACATCGTTCAAAAATTCAGCACAATTTGCACCAAAACATCTGCTTTTTATAAAGACCAAATAACTTAATTTTTGTCTCATCAGTCCAAAGCATTTTCTTCCAATATGAATCTGGCTTGTCTAAATGAGCTTTTGCATACTCCATGCAACTGTATCTGTGGCGTGGGCGCAGAAAGGGCTTCCTCCTCATCACCCGGCCATACAGATGTTTTGGTGCAAATTGCACTGAATTGTAGAACCATGTACAGATACAGTGTGTGATAGATTTTAAAGGTAGAGTCAGTGATTCTGGAGAATGCTTGTTGTCAAATCACTTTTTTGTCAAAATCAGTGGATACCTCCTCACAATCTACTACCAAAACACTGCACAGCTGTTATTACATAATATGACAATTCACTATTTCACAATCCTGGGAAGGTCTCATGTTAACAGTTTGTTATCTTGTGTTGTTTTTTGTAAATTAGGTAAAGATTACAATAGCCAAGCTCCCGTCACTATCCACCACAGACAGGCCAGGCAAGTCAGAAAGTAAGTCTTTACTAATGTACAACTATCAGTCTATCTCATACATCTGTGTCTCATCGGAGTTTATTTGTAGAATGCTTCCAACTCTGTGATTTACACAAAGCAAGAGTAAATAACAAGGTGTCTGTGTGTGTGTGTGCGCGTGTGTGTGTGCGTGTGCGCGTGTGTGTGTGCGTGTATGTGTTTGTGTGTGTGTAGGCATGTGTCTCTGTGTCTCTTACTTGTAGGCCAAAATGAAAAGGTTGATAAATCAATAGTGGCAAATATGATAGGCTACACATCCAGAAAAAGTTAGTTTTTCCACCTTACAGCCCTTTTAAAAAATAGGTTTTAAGCTTCTGGTTAGAAGAATTAGGTAAGGGTTAGGGTATGGGGTGGGGTGAAGGGATAGTAGGGAATGCATTATACAGCTCTGGAAAAAAATAAATGACCAGTCTAGATTTTTCTTCTTCAAAAAATGCTCTAAAGTAAAAGAAATTGGGGGGAATTTGGTAGAAATGTTGTCAGTAGTTCATAGAATAAAACCAAAACATATGACTCTAAATAGTAAAACGAGAGCCACTGAATATCTGGAGTGGTCTCTTAAATTTTTCCAGAGCTGTATGTCAATGAAGGTCCTCACAAGTAGGCCTTTTATAATAGGAAGACATTTTTCCCCCCTGAGTGTGTATTCTAGAACACAAACATAGAACAGTTGTGGAAAAACAGCCATTTTTAAAAAATAACCTTATTTGCATAAATTAGAATTCTTATATTCTAGAACAGAAACATAAAGGCGAAAATGACACTAGAGAATGGAACTCTGCGATGTCATCATTTCAGTTCTGGACAGTCAACTGGTAAGCAGCAGAAAATACAAGCTCTTAAACTTATCAAGTAATATCCAAAATTGTCACAAACATGTCAAAATTACAAAGACGCGTGTTGAAGAACACTTACCTGCGGAGGATGTCTGAACTGACACAGGTACAGTATTTTTTTTCTTTACAGTTTTTTATTCTATTTTTAATTCATTTTATTCTTAGACGTATTTTTTTACTATGCTTTTATTTTCTATGCACATTGTGTGAAGCACTTTGTGAGCCTGTCTGAAAAGTGCTATATAAATACATTTTACAAGTGATTTTTAAGTTTATTTTTTAAGTAAAATTTAGAATGTTTTAGTCTTTTTCCATTTTACACTATTTTATACTCCTACTAAACCAAATATAAAAGGGGAATATAATTATAATTAATTAATTGATATAGCGCTTTTCAAGGTACTCAAAGCGCTTTACAGGGTTCCAGGTTCAATTCGTTCACACACAGTCATCCCGGTGGTGGTAAACTACGATAGTAGCCACAGTTGCCCTGGGGCAGACTGACAGAAGCGAGGCTGCCATTCCACGCCATCGGCCCCTCCGACCACCACCTCAAACACACAGCAATCATACACATTCACACGAGGCAAGGAATATATATATATATATATATATATATATATATATATATATATATATATATATATATATATATATATATATAATATAGTAGTTTTTATTGCATTACATTGATTTTAGAGAGAGACACACACACACACACACACACACACACAGAGATCAATCTAGCCATGTCAAGTGTAAAAACTACATATTACAGTTTTCTACTTTTTTCCCAACAGAATCCCAGGGTCACTGTAGCTCCAGCTAAAGCAGAAATCCCCCAACAACAACCATCAGCATCCATGGTTAAAAGAAGCAGGAGGCCCGTCAATGCTAGTTCGGTGCGCAGAGATAAGACACGTCTATCGATTATCCTGATGAAAAAGGCGCGAGGCGATTTTTCACCAACTCTGACAGGCAGCAAAAAGAATTACAAGTCTATTAAAGAAAAGGCTCTATACCTGCCTTCACCGCTCTCCCTACCGGCCCCAGACAACTCCAGTGGGGATGCCACCAACGCCAACACTAAGGTCATTTTTACTTTTACTCAAAGTAAAGTGTTCTATTTAAAGTACCTATGAGGAACTTTTAAATTCACATTTTTCCTCTGATGATCATGAATTACATGTAAGCAGTAAAAAAAGGCAGTCATGTCAAATAATGCTATTTTTATATAGTTTTTCATAAAGCCTTTGTCATGGGTATACACTCACCCAGGAACAACAGCGGTCTTAGTAGTAAAACTATAGTGGTGGCTGCTATTACATCTACGGTGCCAACCATCTCTACCATTGTGTCCTTGAGCAAAAAACTTAACCCCAAACTGCTCCAGGGGTGCTATACTATGGCTGGCTTTATTTCTAAAAAGCTACTTTAAATAGCTACGTGTGTTTGTGTGTGTGTTTGTGTGTGTGTGTGTGTGTGTGAATGAGACTGCAGTATACAGGGTCCACACTAGGGAGGGGGTCAGAGCACAGGGTCAGCCATACAGCGCTGGCCCTGACACAATGCCTTGCTCAAGGACACAATGGTAGAGATGGTGGGGGCATCCAACCAGAGACCTCATGGTTACTGGTCGGCCCCCTTTCGTCTAGGACGATCAGGAATACACATAGAAAATAAACTGTTTACTTCCAGGAAATCTGTGTAACTGAGGTGATGGTCCTTACTCCTGGTTGGGATTCTGATTCTGATTCAGATTCAGAAGAAGTTGCGTCAACCTTGTCGCCTGACTGCTCTTCTATTCATACAGAGGAGGATTGCAACGTGAGTATAGTATTAATAGTCTTTTATTTCAGTCTGTATAAACATATTTTTCAATGGGGGGCGCTTGTGGTGTTGTGGTAAGGCCCCCCCCCTCTCCCCCCATAGAGGCTCAATCTTCTTCACAGCAGACCCGGGTTAGAATCCATTCCGGGTAGTTCTCTGCTTGTCATTCCCCTCTCTGTCTAATTAATTAAGAAAAAATGCCAAAAATCATCTTGAAAAAAAATAATAATATAGGCCTAACTAAAATATTTTCATTCAGGAATACACATAGAAAATAAACTGTTTACTTCCAGGAAATCTGTGTAACTGAGGTGATGGTCCTCACTCCTGGTTGGGATTCTGATTCTGATTCAGATTCAGAAGAAGTTGCGTCAACCTTGTCGCCTGACTGCTCTTCTATTCATACAGAGGAGGATTGTAACGTGAGTATAGTATTAATAGTCTTTTATTTCAGTCTGTATAAACATATTTTTCAAGGGGGGGGGGCGCTTGTGGTGTAGTGGTTAGCAACGCCCCCCCCCCCCCCCACCATAGAGGCTCAATCCTCTTCACAGCAGACCCGGGTTAGAATCCAGCCCGGGTAGTTCTCTGCTTGTCATTCCCCTCTCTGTCTAATTAATTAAGAAAAAATGCCAAAAAAAATATCTTAAAAAAAAAATTATTTTAATATTATAGGCCTAACTAAAATATTTTCATTCAGGAATACACATAGAAAATAAACTGTTTACTTCCAGGAAATCTGTGTCACCAAGGAGTCAGTCGTCATTCCTTCTTATCCACCAGTGGAGGATTGCAAAGTGAGTATTGTATAAGTCTTTTATTTCCGCCTGTATTAAACAATTGTTTTCATCAGGAATACACAATACAAATTTTGAGCGTCAAAATAATTAATTTCCTACATTATTATTATTATTATTATTATTATTATTATTATTATTATTATTATTATTATTATTATTATTATTAATAATAGTCAATCATTTACTTACAGGAAATCTGTGAAACCGAGGAGTCAGAAAAAGTTGACACAACTTTGTCCCCTTACGGCTCTTTTAGTCATACAGAGGAGGATTGTAAAGTGAGTATTGTGGGCCTTTTCATAGTCATTTAATTCAGATATGCAAAAAGACGAATTTCAACTTAGTAGCCTTGTGTTAATTGACTAATACTAATAATAAAGACAACTTCATTTAACTTGAAATAAATGGTTTACTTCAAGGGTGCGAAAACAGCGGGGGAACTAGATTTTGAGGAGGAACTCTCAAAGTATCATCAAGAGAGTGAACTGATGTCTACGTCTGCTATATGTGGAATCTTGGAGTCCGCAACTCTGTCCCCTGAAGGCTCTTCTTCTATCCAACCAGAAGAGGACTGTAAAGTGAGTAGTATTAATAATATTAATTTATTTCAGTCTGTAAAACAATTTTTAAACATAGCTCCATTTCAACTATGTTTCCCTAGTCTGTCAAATGAAGAAAAAATGTGAAAAAAATAATCTTTAAAAATAAAAATAAATTAAATGACATAGGGGAAGGTGGGGTGATTTGTGCATTTTGGAAGTTGCAAAACCCCTTGTTTCTAGAAAACCGTGGAAGAAATTGGAAATGTGACCACATATTTAAGAAGAGCCATCCATTTGACTCATCCTGTAAAGAAGGGAGACACAAGGAATAAGATATAAGCACATTTAAGCTCAAAAAACTGTGTTTTGCCTTTCAAAGTAAAATTTCCATGATCAAGGTTTTTTGATTATTGTGTCTGAACAATTATAGACACGTTTGAAAACATTTGACACATGTTTTAGTGCTTTGGTATGCTACACTTTGAGTCTATATAGTTAGCACAATGTCAACCCTAAAGTGCTGCATCATGCCTATTATCCAAAATTCTGGGGATGGGGTGATTTGTGCGCAAGGGCCTGGGTGAGTTATAAGTAAGTAAGTAAGTAAAATGTATTTATAAAAGCACATTTATGACAGTTTGCACTGTCCAAAGTGCTGTACATAGTGCATTCAGTAGGTAAACAATGAAGGTAAAATAACAATAACCAAAATAAAAGACGTAAAGCCCATACATCCACATAAACACAGATAGTAGTGCAGAGGTAAGTAAGTAGTGCAGAGGTTAATGGGGAGGAAACACCAGGGTGTACATATGGGTTTTGAGCCTTGATTTAAAGGCAGAAATGTAGGGGGAATCACATTTGTCAGGTGGCAGTTGGTTCCACAAGCACGGAGCAACTAGTGCAAAGTACATTTCTGAGAGTTGTGCCAGTGGCATGGCTGTATACGCTGGTCACCAAAAGAAAGTGATAGTCTACAGTAGCTCAGGAGAGAGTGACATCTCAATTCCACTTAACGACACCACTGATGAGAGTTCAGATGGCCAGAAAGATGATGATGGTGACTTTGTCATTGTGACACAATGACGCACAAATCACCCCACTACGTGGGGTGATTTGTGCGACAAGACAACTTTTTTTCCGAAAGCTATATTTCTTAAACAGTTTATTCCAGATCCAAAGTTTTTATTGCCAGGGATGCACAACATCCTGAAATATATGTACATATTTGAGTTGGAGACATAACTGTCAAGGCCTCACTTTAAAATCACTTTGAGTAAAAAGTTGCACAAATCACCCCACCTTCCCCTATATACACATAGAAAGTAAACCGTTTACTTCCAGGAAATCTGTGGAACTGAGGAGTCGTGCCTCACTCCGTCTGGTTGGGATTCTGATTCCGATTCAGAGGAGGATTGCAAAGTGAGTATAGTATTAAAAGTCATTTATTTCAGTCTGTATAACAAATATTTTTCATCTTGGCGCTTGCAGAAGTCAAAGTCAAATTCATTTTTTATAGCACAGTTAAAACCAACATCAGTTGACCAAAGTGCTGTACAAGATACAATACAAAATAACATATAAGATACATGAGAAAATGTGTCAAAGTCTCAACTTTTGTTAACGGCCAATCAAAAAATTGAGTCTTCAGCAACGTTTAGTTGTTAGAGCGTCCCCCTACAGGGTTAGAATCCGACCCGGGTCGTTCTCTGCATGTCATTCCTTCTCTGCCCCATTTCAACTCTGTCTCTCCAAATCTGTTGAAAACATTTGAAAAATAATCTTTAAAAAAAAATATTACAGGTGGTAGAGCGGGTCGGCCAATGATCGCAGGGTTGGCGGTTCGATCCCCGCCCTGCCACTTGTGTCATGGTTGTTGTGTCCTTGGGCAAAGACACTTCACCCACCTTGCCTTGTGTGAATGTCAATAGTTAGCCTGCTATCGGTGTATGAATGTGTCTCCCTTGAGAAAGAGTCTCCGGTCTCAATGGGATTTAACTGTACAAATAAAGGTTAAATTAAAATTCTACTCATAGAAAATAAATTGTTTCCTTCTAGGAAATCTGTAGAACCAAGGAGGCGGTCCTTATTCCTTGTGGTTGGGACTCCGATTCAGATTCGGATTCTGAAGAGACGGCAAAAGTCCAAGAAAGAATTCCCACAGCTCTGTCCCCCAACGGCTCACCCGATGCAGAAGAGAAGTCTCCTCGCGCTTCAATTGAGGACAACAGGGCTGCCGAAGAAGCTGGTTTCAACATAGGAGCTGGGCTGACTACCCTAACCCAAAATGTGGAGGCTACTGCGGAGACATTCAAGGAGTAAGTGATATGGTCCTTTTAGCTAACTTCCTGTCAGTGACTACAGTTAGCGGTCCCCTCCCCTCGTTCCTACGTCACCACCACATGAACACACAGCCGTCTTCATCAGATAGTGCCGCGATGGACAGCAGCAAGTCATCGTTCACAGGCACAGAGACCCGCCTCTTTATAGCGCTCTGTCTCCTGATTGGATAAAAAACGAGCAGGATACACAAAATGTTACCTGGCAAAGCTGAATGAGTGGGAGACGTGTTATGAACTGTGCATACTGTTTGAAGTGATGTATGAATATAGAATGATTTAACATGTATATTATATATTACTAAAAAAATATCACTTACTTCTCCTTTAAGTCAAAAGAAGATGTCTCCTAAGACTTCGATTGAGGACAATAGAGATGCAGAAATCCCTGAGCCTCATTCACTAGTGGACAGTGAGGAAGAGGACATAGTTCCTGAAGGGGCGCTACCCTTTACAGGCCTTTCACCATCCAGACAGGCACCCAAACAACTCAGAAAGGATAAGGGCAAGACAGGGAAGCAGCCAACGTCCTTTTTCCAGGGTGACTTTGACCGATTGCCCGATAGACTAAAAGCAAAAGAAGTCGACCAGAGGCAATTTAACTGGTGGAGCTGCTTCCTAGGAGGATGTTTCAAAACCAAAGTCCACCAGGTTACTGAGGAAACTGAGGAAATCAAGGCCGAGAAGAAGAGACCTCGAAAATTCTTTAACATCTTTCGCAAGGTATGGAAGCAAATTCTGTAGACCCCGATAGAAAGAACTTGATATATGTATAGCTCTGGAAAAAATGAAGAGAGCACTCCAAATGTTCTGTCTCTTGTTTTATTGTTTATAGGCACATGTTTGAGTAGAATGACCATTTTGGTTTTATACTATAAACTACCGACAACATTTCTACCAAATTCCAAGTTTTTTAGTCACAAAGAGCATTTTCAATAAGTTATTGTAGAGATGGAAATTTAAGAAAAATCCAGACTGGTCTCTTCATTTTTTTCCAGAGCTGTAGATAGTTGAGGACAGAATTATTAGCCCCCCCCCCTTATGAAAATGAACTAAACAGGTCTATTCTCTCTGTTACCTTGGTACTGATTTTGTATTTTTTCTACTTCCAGAACAACAAGGTTTCATCTGAAGTGGATGAAGTCGTTCGGCCTAAAATGCAGCCGTCCCTACTGAGGAGAATCTGTCTGTTCTGCGTCAGAAACTAAGACCCCCCCGCCCCCAACCGTTATACAGGATATTCATTCGGGGCAGCAGCAGTGAAGTGTTTCATTTGTTATCAACAGCTCCACTTACTGTATAATATATTTTATATTTGCAGGGCCGCTGTGGTGAAGTGTGTAAGGCAGGTCGTCCACTGGGTTACAAGGTCGGTGGTTCGATCCCCCGTCTCCCCGCCACATGTCCAAGTGTCCCTAGGCAAAGGGACACTGAACCTCACATTGCTCCCGATGGTTCAGACAGCGCCTGTGTGTGTGTGTGTGTGTTTGCGTGTGTGTGTGTCTGCGTGCGTGTATGTGTGTGTGTTAGTATGTGTGTGTGTGCATGTGTGTGTGTGTGTGTATGGGTGAATGAGACTGCAGTATATATAGCAGCTTTTAGTGGTCAAGTATGACTAGAAAAGCGCTGTATACTTCATATGTAAGACAGTCCATTAACCGTTAAGTTAAGGTAGTTTTTTTGTTTTTTCTGTCTTTGAGCAGATCCCCTCTCAAGTACTTAGCACACTCCAGAGGGGGTCAGAGCACAGGGTCAGCCATAGCACAGTGCTGGTCCTGTAACAGTGCCTTGCTCAAGGACACAATGGTAGATATGGTGGGGATTCAACCAGCGACCTCATGGTTACTGGTCGGCCCCTTTATCCTCAAGGTAGGACATCCTACCATTGCTTACCACCTTAACTTAACTGTTGTGTGTGTGTGTGTGTGTATGTGTGTGTGTGTCTATGTGAATGGGTGAATGAGACTGCAGTATTTATAGCAAATTTAGTGGTCAAGTTGGACCAGAAAGTGCTTTATAAGTTGCCTACAGTCCATTTACCATGCCCATACCCACTGTTGTGTGAATGTGTGTGTGTCTTGTTTGTGTGTGTGTGTGTGTGTGTGTGTGTCTTGTTTGTGTATGTGTGTGTGCGTCTTGTCTATCTATGGTGTGTGTGTGTGTGTGTGTGAGACAGAATATACAGTATATATGAGTTAACTTCAGCTGTGTGGTGTCAGTACCAGAGGTCTGTTTCACCACTATTTTAAGGAGATGTGGCTCCACAAAAAAACAGGTTGTGCTCAGTAGTATTCAGCTCGGCTACAAACACAAGACAACCTCAGTGTTAGAACACACCAACACTAACCTCAACCCTTCTACAGGGTTACCATCATTCAGAACATTAAAGTGGCAATGAGGAACATTATCAATACGTCTGTCTTGTTTTTAGATACCATTGAAGGTTCAATTTATGGTCAAAAGTATGTGGACATCCCTGCTGCTGATTGCACACTGTTTTGTTTAATGTGTGGTTGACTTTCAAGGGCTAGTCCAGGTGATGTTGATATTTAAACAGCACCTTACTTCCTTATTGTTCAGCCCTCTGCCCCAATCATAAAGCCAGTAGATCTGTGCACAATACCAGCTCCATAATGAAATGATAAGTAGACAGTTTTGTTATGAAGAATTTGAGTGTCCTGCTTGGAGCCCTGACCTGACCTCCATCCAATACTGTTTGGAATGAACTGGAACACTGTCTGTGAGCTTGGCCTTATCGTCTCTGTTCATATTAAAGTGTCTAGTCTGCTACCTATCTGCTCAAGGATTGTGGGTAAAACACTTCAAGTCAAAATCGTGTGAGTGTCGATAGCTAGCCTGCTATCAGTGTATGATTGTGTGTGTGAATGGTAACGTGTAAATTGGAACAGGTCTCCCTTGTAAAAGAGTCTCCGGTCTCAATGGGATTTACCTGTATAAATAAAAGGTTAAAAAAAACAGACTAAAATCATGACTCATATTTCATTGAAAGGATACCATCCTACACTCTGAATGTGAAAGCGAGCCATTCAATGAACAGCACTGCAGCCACTTATCGCTGATGTCTGACACAGGGCCCCAGCAGGGACTTTTAAAGCATACAGAAAGCATTGAATTTAATATTTTCAAAATAAGGCCTTAAAAGTATTTAATTTCACTGACAAAGCATTGAAATTCCTTTACAAGAGTCTTACATTTTTCGATTGCCCTTTAGGATAAAATAAATATGTTAATATGTCGTTATGTGACACGTATAGAGCTATTGTTACAGTATATAAATGTGAGTATTTTAATGTGAGTAAAAATAAAGAGTAAAAGTACCTTAAAGTGTCAGAATCTCCATTCTATCCTTTTCATTTTTGCCAGTACAGTCATATGAAAAAGTTTGGGAACCCCTCTCAGCCGGCATTATAATTGACTCTGCTTTCACAAAACAAATATAAAAGTGGTATGTCTTTAATTTACCAGGAACAGCTAAGTACTGGGATGTTTTCCAAACAAAGATTTTTTGAAAAGCAGTATTTGGTTTTATGAAATTAAATAAAATGTGAAAAACTGGCTGTGCAAAAATATGGGAACCCTTGTGGTTTTGCTGATTTTAATGCCTGTAACAGCATGTAAAACTGAGGACTTTAAACACAAAGTTGGTTGGATTATGTTGTTAAGCCTTGAACCTCATAGAAATGTCTGTTTAATCATGAGAAAATGTATTTTAGGTGCCTAAATGCAAGTTGCACTTCTCTTTGACTCTCTGCTGAAGTAAGACAGAATGGGATCATCAAAACAGCTCCCAAAAGATCTGAAAAACAAAGATTGTTCATTGTCATGGTTTAGGGGAAGGCTACAAGAAGCTTTCCCAAAGGTTTCAATTGTCAATTTCGACTGTAGGGAACGTTGTCAGGAAATGGAAGGACACAGGCATAGTGGCAGTTAAACCAAGGCATGGCAGACCAAGAAAAAAACAGGAGCGGCATAGGTGGAGGATTGTGAGAATGTTTGCACACAACCCACAGATCACCTCCAAAGACCTGCAAGAACATCTGGCTGCAGATTGTGTATCTGTACATGGTTCTACAATTCAGCACAATTTGCACCAAAACATCTGCTTTTTATAAAGACCAAATAACTTAATTTTTGTTTCATCAGTCCAAAGCATTTTCTTCCAATATGAATCTGGCTTGTCTAAATGAGCTTTTGCATACTCCATGCAACTGTATCTGTGGCGTGGGCGCAGAAAGGGCTTCCTTCTCATCACCCGGCCATACAGATGTTTTGGTGCAAATTGCACTGAATTGTAGAACCATGTACAGATACACAATTTGCAGCCAGATGTTCTTGCAGGTCTTTGGAGGTGATCTTTGGGTTGTGTGCAAACATTCTCACAATCCGCCGCATATGCTGCTCTTGTACTTTTCTTGGTCTGCTAGACCTGGGTTTAACTGCAACTGTGCCTGTGTCCTTCCATTCCCTGACAACGTTCCTTACAGTAGAAATTGACAATTGAAACCTTTGGGAAAGCTTCTTGTAGCCTTCCGCTAAACCATGACAATGAATAATCTTTGTTTTTAAGATCTTTTGGGAGCTGTTTTGATGATCGCATTCTGTCTCACTTCTGCAGAGAGTCAAAGAGAAGTGGAACTTGCATTTAGGCACCTAAAATAAATTTTCTCATGCTTAAACAGACCTTTATATGAGCTTCAAGGCTTAACAACATAATCCAACCAACTTTGTGTTTAAAGTCCTCAGTTTTACATGCTGTTACAGGCATTAAAATCAACAAAACCACAAGGGTTCCCATATTTTTGCACAGCCAGTTTTTCACATTTTATTTAATTTCATAAAACTAAATACTGCTTTTCAAAAAATCTTTGTTTGGAAAACATCCCAGTACTTAGCTGTTCCTGGTAAATGAAAGACATAACACTTTTATCTTTTTTGTGTGAAAGCAGAGTCAATTATAATGCCGGCTGAGAGGGGTTCCCAAACTTTTTCATATGACTGTAAATGCATTACATTTTATTTCAAATTGGCATTAACAAGGTTTTAAAAAACTCTTAAATTGAACTTGGGAGATGTTTGGGGGTACACTGGATGTATTACATGTCTGCTTTGTGGTTGAGTGTGATTGGTGGCGTGAGTGAAACAGTGTATGTATTGGGACGGGAGCTGCTGAAATGTGTTAAATGATTATTAGAAATACAGGGTTAGCCAGGACCGATATGTACAGTACAGTGTGCTGTATGTGTACAAATAAAAGAAATATAACACCAGTTGTATTACACCATACAATCCTAACAGCATCACAAATGGCATTAGCGAAGTAGGTAGGGAGATCGCCTCTAGAGTGTTGGGTCGGAGGTTTGATCCCCCGTCTCCACGCAATATGTCAAAGTGTCCCTGGGCAAGACACTGAACCCTAAATTGCTCCCGACGGTTCAGAGGGCGCCTTGCATGGAAGCTACTGTCATCGATGTATGAGTGTGTGGGTGAATGTGGTAAGAATTGTAAAGCGCTTTGGGGCTGAGAAAATCAGCTAAAAAGCGCTTTATAAGTCAAGTCCATTTACCATTTTACAACCTTCAAAAAGATTACGCCTGTTTGGACAAACTAAACATGCTAACCTTCTTCATTACTGTTGGATTAGACTACATTAGTTTTTAGTTTATCATTAGGTATACCTTATAAACTGGCAAATGAGTGTATATTGACAAAGTGGCTTAAGATGTAAAGCCCCTGTTAATCCCAAATCCACAAAAATCCTTCTAACTATGCAAGTTTAGGAGGTAGTTTCATGATAGTAAAGCATCTGTAAAGACTTAGACATATTTATCAATCCAAATAAAAATATATTGTCATACAAGTTTGATACACTTCACAGAAATGACATTTTATCCTATTACACAATAGGCTAAGTGTTTTGAACTGATGTCAGCATTTCTCTGCCCTGTAACAACCGACTCGACAGTAAAAAAAAGATGCTTTCTTAAATTTTATAATATTTATGAACATTTATTTTGAATCAGATATTATGACACCCAACTGACACATATATTGATTGTATCATTATTTTAGAGCAGGTTTCCAGAGGCTTTAATAAGTAATGGTGACACCATATTGAAATGACATGATGTCACCTTGAAGCAGTTGGAAGAGCAGAAGTCAGTAAGCAGAGTGACTCAGAGGCAGCGGAAAGTAGGAGTGTTCTCCTCAGCACGGCATGTCTGGCCAGCTTCACAGCCTTTGGACTTCTTGCATTTCATCTTGTGTTTGTCTGCGTCACACACACACCTGCTCTGGCACTGTGCGTCTGCCCAGAACTCCTCTCCTGCCCGGTGGTAATGCCCCTCGTGGTAACAGGCACAGGCCTTCTCCTTCACTATGCACCTGGAGAAAAGTCAACACATAGCATTACTTTTGCCCATAATGTAAACACTTTTGAATCACGTGTATAGTAGCCTGGTCCTACCAGACCATTGTTCTTCATTTCATTTGTACAGAAGTAGGTAGGGGGGGGCAGTGCCAGGCTACATGTATAGGCCTACGTGACACAATGTGTAATTAGTTCCTAAATGATGGGCAACAGTATAGGCTGTATGTGTATATGTTAGATAAGAAATTGAAGCCATTCAAGTCCAGTGAATGAGAACACAGGTAAGAGGTGAATTCACCAGAGGTTAAAGGCATACTATGCAACATTTTAATGAAAAAATAAATTATAGTCACACAAATAATCCCTCTCAATGATCACTTCTGCCCCACTAGAATATGTGGAGGTGTGTTTATCTGCACAGTCCTCCTCTCTCTGGCTGGATTGTACATAGTAGCATTTGTTGGTATTAACAGAAGACTCAGGTCTAAACTCCACCCAAGCTCCTCCCTGCTACTTCGCCGGGCCCCGTGCGGCCACCCCATGCACGCGAGCAGGCACCTCCAACCCTCACAGAAAAAAAATCGCTGGAGGGAGGACACTTTCTAGTTAGACATACAGTACATATCAGTTTGTTAGCCACCGAGCTAACCAAAGCTATCCCCAGTCAATGTAGAATATGTAAAATATACTGACATGTAACCAACTTCTCAAGATGGTAGATAGGCCTACTGGATTACAATATTCTTTTTAAAATAAAATCACTGTAGCTAACTAATTCTACTGTATATGGATGCTGACACAGCAGGAGCAGCTAGAGCAAAGAAATTATCACTAAAAACCGAATCAAAAACACAAGAAAATCAAGTCGCATTACAAAGCCTAACTGGAAAACTAAACCAAGAGATGTCAGTCTTTGAGGAGGACATTTTTGGCATAATACTGTATACATACACCCCTTTAAAATGAAAGGTCAAATTGTTGTACTTACTCTTTTCCACTGTGCACGTATCCTCGGTCACAGAAGCAGCCTTCCACACACTGCTTAGTGCAGAGCTCTGGCTGGGGACCACAGCCGGGCGGGCAGGCCGACCCACACACCTCATAGTGACTGTTGGCTGGACAGGCAGGAGCTGGGGAACAGAAGGGTGGGGGACGCATTAGAAGGTTGCTTCCTTGTATGGAGGTTGCAGGTACTCGGGGAGAGTGGGGTAAGATGAACCCGTGGGTAAGTTGACCCACCCCCTGATTTGTTGTCATGTGAACATATATTCAGGAAGCGTCCATTTTTTCAAGATGGCTGTGATGAAAATAAGTACATTGAGAAGAAAAAAAAAAGTCTAATCTTACCCCACTCTCCCCTACTGGTCACCCATTTGCACTGGATGAGACGAGACGTCTATGTGTTTTCAGATTGAGTGTGAATTAGTGATACAGATTGAGGTAAGATAGTGAAATAGTGTGTTAACTAATGTCTTCAGTTTATGTTGTAAAATATGACCTTTTTTAAAAAAAACAGTCCAGGTAGCAGTAAAGGCCTTTACCCATTTTATTAAAACCCCATTGTTATCCATTGTTGTGTTAGGAAAGCAGCTAATCTATTTTTATTTTTATTTTTATTCTTTTGTGAGGACAGGTAAGTTAGTTTTTATTAAAGAGAGATATTGTGTCATTTGTTTTTGGGCCATGCATGCACACTCTGAGGTAATCAAATAAAGAAATAAATAGAGTTATGTTTAATCATAAACCTAGCTGTCTTCCCCCCTGCTGTGTGAATGTGGTTACCTTAGAATGCACATAGAAGCTGAAAGCAGCCATCGGTTTTGATTCAGAGAACTGATGTGGTCATGTCATGTGAGGTTACTTGAAAGCATGGCAGCATGTGTCTTGGCGTTTGTACTTCTACATAGATGTACTGTATGTCACTCACGACAGTTGGCCAGTTTTCTCCATGGCGCCACGGTGGCGCCCGCCTCCTGGCAGGTTGCCAGGTAACTGCTGAGGGCTTCACACAGCACTTGTCTCTGCTCCTTACTGCTGCACACATCATACACACAGTCTGACACATACTGGGAGACTGGCCTGCTGCCATGGCAACCAGCAAAGGGCCCATTCTTATCACTCAGGATCCCACAGTACTCTGGCCTACTGAACCTAGAGAGAACAGGTAGACATGTTGTGTGTCATATGATGCTAATCTAAATGTTTCTTTTCTAAAGAGGGTGAAACAGTAACTTTTCAGGAAGCTTTCTAACTTCAAACACTGTTCCAGGGATCAAATGTTTTCCTGAGCAAAGTTTGTTTATTCAGTTATGAGAATATACCTTACAAAATTTTCAATTCTCTGACACAACAAAAAGTTACACAGTGCACCTTTAAATAAAACAAGAGGATTATCATATTCTTTATATTATCAGAGCCTTACCTTGTGCGGTCGGCCTGCTGACAGTGAGGACAGGCCTCCCCCTCACAGTCATGGTAACAGAGTGGCTGGTCGTCCCTGACGGTCCAGGACTCCGCCCAGGATCTGCTCCTAGCCCCGCCCACTGGCAGGTCGTCGTCAGGGTTACCGTTGTAGTCGCCACAGAGGCCGGCCACGTTACCGTAGTAGCTGCTGCTGATGGTCACCATGACGAGTGTGGACCAATCAAACGTCACGTCCACTCCGATGTCACTCTGGAGCAGACCTCTCAGACCAGACTCTGTGATTGAGATGCTGCCTTCCTCCAGGAGGACAGGAAGGCCAGTTTTAACACCATCCACCTACAAAGACAAAGTCCAATCAAATGAATCAGATCTTATTGGATGCTGAGGATTAAGTCAAATTCAGAGTCAAAGTCTTGTATTGTCAGTTCTGATAACGAAATGGCATTTATCTTTAAATAAGATAAACAAGATAAACATGAAGAATATTTACATAAGATACATTGTAAATACTAAGTAGTGCAAAGAAATGTTCTGTGCAATATAAAACAATATAAAACAATATAAAACAGTACCTATATATAAAATAGAATAGAAAGTAAAAAGTCAAAGAAGAAATGTTTTTTCTTCTTAAATGTACTCTTCCATACATGATCACACCAGGAGTATTTTTTACATACAGTATAGTCTGATCATCCAACTATTTGTAGAACTGCACATTTGTTGGATCACTGCGTCCCTGGATCTCAGCAGTGACTATAGGATGGATGGTAAAATCAAACCAGAAACATATTCAATCTGAATTTTTCCAGCACAATTGCATCAGTGAAAAAGATTGACTCATTGATTTTTTTTTGCACAAAAATAAAATTCCAGAGCGGCCAAGGCTCTCTGCGCTGAAGTAAGACTCACTGTGACGTAGCCGCGGTCTTCCCTCTGGATGGAGATACGATGGCCCAACATCTCCACTATGGAGGAACGCACAAAGGAACCTGCAGACCTCTCACGGAACTCATTCATGGTAGTCACAGTCACCTCTGGTAGGGAGGGGTCAAGACCTGATATCACATACACTCAATGTTAACAAGGTAACGGCATGATACTGTTATGTGTCAGTTTTAGATTGAACAAACTGTGTGATTTGAGTTCATCCGTATCCCAGTTTGAGATGAGATGGAAATACATTTTGACTTTACCTTTTTGATATTATATTTTAAAACTTTTCTTTTTAATGGCTAATGTCACTGGAAAAATACAGAGGAAGTGGATGGAATTTTTTATCTGTATATCTAAGTTAAAAATGTATCTATGTTCATATGAGATTTTCACCCATTCAGGGGTAACACAATGAAGCAATAGTAAAATCAAGGCGATAAACTAAAGTTTACTTTGCTGTACATTTTCAGACTTTAGGTATTAAAAAAGTAACCTCACAAAACACCAGAAGGAACTCTATATGTCCCTCCTCTTACTCCGGATGGTCAAAGTAATATTTATTTGCTAGTTCTAAAGAAAACTGCAGACAAGGTGAATTCTAATTTATATAGTAAAAAAATCTAATGTACAAAATTCAACTAACACTGTATTTTTTCAACTTTCAACAATAGGCAACATTCAGATGCAAAATTCAATGTATAAAATTCAGCGTAAAGGATTGTTTCAAATTCTGATGGAACATATTTACTGATTACTATTTACTTTCCATAGAATGCTGCTGTGTGAAGCATAAACACACACATGTCTAGCTGAGTACCTGTGGTGTTGACCAGCACGTAGCTGCAGGTTCCCTGGAAGGAGTAGGTCCTGCCGTCGAAGGTGGAGTAGTGAGGGTCACCAAAGGCCCAACATGAGGCTGTACCGTCAGGCACACAGGCTACCTCTCCATCTGTCACCTCACAGTGCTCCTTCACCCTGCACTCTGCCTCAAAGCAGGGGTCTGCGACACACACACACACACACACACACACACACACACACCCACACACACATATACATTTTACATAATGTTAAAACTTTTATTGCATTATATTTTTATTTTTATTGTATTGTATATTCTTTTCTTGTGCACAGAAATAGGGAGTCTGCCACACCAACATGTCACTGCAAATATTGTATGAACATGTGTCAAATAAAGCCTTTGAATCTGTTGAATACCTCTCTCACACACGCACACACACACACAAACAAACACACCCAGACAAACACACATATTGAACGTTTGCATCAGAAGCTTAAGTCACTTGGTAGTGTATTGACCTGTGGTCTGGCAGGCCAGTGTTCCATTGGTGTTGCGACACTCCTCCCATTCCTCACAGCCTGTGGAGTTGCAGGTGAACTGTCCAGACTGGCACACACATTGCTCCGTACAGTCGTTGGTTAACACTGATACACCTGCCTGGAAAGAGACACTTATGCATTAGAACCAAGCCCCAACCACAGCGGTTGATACCAGCATTCAATGCAGAAGTGACAAACATTGCAGTAGCTTCCACTGGTGGCCACTACGAGGTGGTACCAAAAGTGAGCAATTTTTCGTTGACTCACAGGCCGTTTTCACAGTGAATTTCTTACTAGCGGGCTAGTTTTTATTCTTTTGGAGGTTAAAATGTATAATTAGGGGCACAATCTCTTGAGTGACAGTTATCCGCCCGTTGTCCCTCACCTCGCCTCGGAGGTATACGTCAGCTAGATCTCACAAAACGGCAACGAGCATAAGCCAGGAGAATTGGATGCAGTCTGAATAACAGAGGTCAGCCCGGATGCTACATCCATTTCATATACTATCTAATATTAGAACACACAGGCTCAGAGGCCACCAATACGCTGAACATAGAATATTTTGTTCATATTAATCTCTTGCTCTCATAATGTGACATTGCCATCTACCATCGGCACATGACGATAATGCTCTTTATTCTGGTAGGATCTTAGCCGTACACAGTCAACTCAAACACACAAACACAAAGGGGAGCTGCATTAGAGAAGTTGCATTTGGTTTAAGGTGAGTCACTGCAGGTCAATAGGGTAACATGTAACTTATAGATATCATCATGAAACCTTTCTAGTTGATTACTTGCATTAAAACAATAATCTTTTTTAATACATTTTTGTTACAGAAATAAGTATTCAAAATGGGCAATATCTAGCTAATTAAAGGGGTATTTGCATTTCTTTAAATACCGAAAATCTAGATGTCGGAATTAGTCAACAAATCAGTGTCCAAAGTTCTTGAACAGATATTGGATACAGCCCTTTTCATTTTAGAAATCAAAACATACTATGTATAGGTCTCAAAATGCTTTTTCAGCATGTTCTTAAGAATAAAATATCTCATAAATCAGACATTTAACAACAGTTGGCCAAATTCTTCTTAAGCCTTTAGCTCAGTTGGTAAGGCGTCCCCCTCATGGGCCTCTGCCAGCAGCGGACCCGGGTTCGATTCCAGCCCGCGGTTGTTCTCTGCATGTCACTCCCCTCTCTGCCCTATTTCAACTCTGTCTCTACACTATCAATAAAGCATAGAAATGCCAAAAAATATCTTAAAAAAGATATTGCCATCTTTGGCTCAGAGTATTGAAAAAATAAAAATAATGTTGAGATAATGTCCGTTAAAGATGGTTGTATATGGAGAAATATACAAGCACAAACAGACAAGGTTTAGTCAAATAAACACCTAAATGCACATGTTGGACCTTTTAATGTATACTAGTATGACAGAAGACATGCAATGTACGCAATATAGAAGAAAATCTCAAAATGGACCAGTGCTTGAATGAACAATGTCTTGCCCACTTGACATAATAGGAATTCCTCTGCTTCTTACCATATGATACTGTCCATCCAGCACACAGCCACAGCTCTCCACAGGCACACAGTGAGCTCCATCAGACACCAGGCCCGGCTCACACTGACAGCCCTCCTGACACACGGGGCAGGGCTGGGGGCTCTGCAGGGACCAGCAGCTGGAGGAGCAGGTATTGGGGCACAGCTCATAGTGACTGTCTGCTGGACACACCACCGCTGAAAGCAACAGAACAAAGACATGTGAAGGCTGTGTTCGAAGAAGCCATGCTAACGTCCTCCCTCCTACATACCCAACATGTATGTACTACATACTGTCTACTTAACCATCGATTGTGTATGCGAGGTTCGTCTGACCGTTTACACTTAGATATATATATAGACGCAATAAAGAATTAGTTTTTATAAACTTCTTTGTGGTTTGAAAAGATGCAATGCATTGTGGGGCGGTTGAGTATGAAATGTATCAGTTCAACTTTCACCACATAATCCTGAGGAGTGATTGTTTGGTAGGGGACAGACCTAAACTTTTCAATTTCTTCTTGCTAAGCCTTTTGGTTCTCTCACTATTTGTCGGCTAAACTGGCACCATCAGACTTACGACAGAAGCTATTGCTCCTCCATGGCTCTATCTTGACCCCGGACAGCTGACAGGCGCTGACGTAACTCTGGACGTGAGCACACAGGACGTCTGTGGAGGCTTCATGTGTGGACATCTCCCTGAAAAACACACATCTCATTTCATTACAGAAAAAACACCATAAGAACTCCAGAACACTAGCATCCAATATGTGTCCCTCATTCTAACAGGAATGTTAATCAACACAATAACCTTAACTGAAGCAAATGTATTGGTCAGGTAAGTGCTGCTACTACAACACAGGAGAAAGTCAAGTCGAAGATAGAGATTACTTTGTTCACACATTTAAAGCTGTTGTCATGAATTTGAAGTCGGACTCCATTGGAAATTGTGAATGTTTTTTAGTCAATAACCTTATTTAAATTTTTATATTTTACTTATGCACTTGATATTGAACTTGTATTTTGTATTGTGTTTTATGTGTATCTGTGTTCTGCTGTCCATCTTGGCCAGGTCTCTCTTAAAAAAGAGATTTTAATCTCAAAGAGACTAACCTGGTTAAATAAAGGATAAATAAAAAAAAAAATCACAATGAGTTTTTGCCTGGTTAAATGATGTATATCGATTGATTGGAAGCTGGAAGTGTATAAACAAAAATATGTAATTGTTTTTTTTATAAACAGCCTCGTTATTGAATTGTGTGAATTAAACAATCATCTGATTATTATTCTGGAAAATATTATGGGACCTGAATTCTCTCTTCTTTCACAATAGCTTTTACTATAATAGTTCATTTTAATTTCATATTAAGACATTTTTAAAATTAAAAAAAGCCTCCTTGCCTGACACAAGCGCGGTAGTAGGGAGTTGGAGGCACGTCTGTGTGGCATCCTGCGAGTGGCCCATACTGGTCTGTGATGATGCCACACACTGTAAGAGCCTCTGGGAACTTCTTTTCATCTGGCTCAGGGCAGGACAGCTCTCCACAACTCGTGTCACAGGGATTATCTTCCTTCTCCACCACCCACGCTGCTGCTATGTCTTCAGGCTTGTCATTGGCCGAGGCCTGGTCGTCGGTGGGCTTGCCGTTGTAGTTGCCACAGAGACCGCGTGGCGTGCTGTGATAGGCTGCTGGGATTCGGATGAACACACCCCCCACCGTGTCATAGGTCAACTTCAGATCAAAGTCAGTCTCCAGGAGGATGTGGACGCCATTTTGATTCACTCGCACTTTGCCGTCGGCCAGCGTCACGGGAAGGGAGACGCTAATGTCGTCAACCTGAGGCACAGAGAGGAGAGAAAGGCACACACACGCAGACACACACACACACGCACGCAGACACACACACGCACTCTTAGACTCTTAATTTTCCTCTCAAAGTGCACCAGATTCATGGGAGGCGTCCTTAGCTCAGTTGGTAGGGCGTCCCCCCCGGGCCGGGCCCAGCAGCAGACCCGGGTTCGATTCTCGTTCTCTGCATGTCACTCCCCTCTCTGCCCCATTTCACCTCTGTCTCTCTGCACTATCAATAAAGCATAAAAATGCCCAAAAAATATCTTAAAAATAAAAAAGTGCACCAGATTCATGCAAAGGTAAAAAAAAAAAAATCTCCCAGGGGGGTCCGGATCTCGGCTGGCTACTATTTTCACCCAGCTAGACTTTGGAGGCAATAGCGGAAAACACTGGGTGTGTGAATGACTTTTAACAATAGGCAATAATTTGGTGCTGTCATTGGAGAGGGGCCCCCTAATCAAATTCTGCTTAGGGCCCCATGTTTGCTTGGGCCGGCTCTGGGAATACACCAGGCCAGTACAAAAAGTAACTGGTCATACCTTAATCTCCCAGGTAACCCCAGTCTCCATAGATATCTCCAGGTCGTACACATTGATGTACACACTGCGCAGGACTTTGCCCTGGTCACTGGTTTGCTGCCGTAGAAACACAGAGAAGGCTGCCAGCTGTCCTTCCTCTTTCTCCTCCACCTCCACCAGGGTGAACACACAGTCTCCTAACAGAGGATACTCCTACAGGACAGCAGGGCACAGATAAGATAAGAGTCCTAAATCAATGTGTTCTCTGTCATGTAGAGTTTTGTGAAAGGTGTTACGTTTAGGGAAATGCCATTGTTTTTTTGGAGTAGTTTACAATGCAATGTCTTAGTCGGAATATGATCTATCTGTCTGTCTGTGTCTGTCTGTCTGTCTATCTATCTATCTATCCAGCTGTCTATCTATCTATCTATCTATCTATCTATCTATCTATCTATCTATCTATCTATCTATCTATCTATCTATCTATCTATCTATCTATCTATCTATCTATCTATCTATCTATCTATCTATCTATCTATCTATCTATCTATCTATCCAGCTCTGTCTGTCTGTCTGTCTATCAGAATATTGCTGTGCGTGTAAACGTAGTCACTGACAATAATAAAATATTATTGAGAAACATTTAAATTTTTTACTATGACATATTAAATCAATATGGATTTGTTGCATGTTACTAGCATTTTTTAGCATCAAAGAAAAGAAAAAAGGCGTGTACCTGTCCATCAAAGGGCCGTAGTGTTCTGACCCCAGTGACAGAGCAGGAGCCAGCCTGTCTGTGGGAACAAGAGGGCCCGTCCTCTGTCACCACACAGTCCTCATGTGATGGACAGCTGGAGCTAGTGTTACACTGGATCTCTGCCCCGTCTGAACACACACAGCGAGTGCTACAGTCCTCTCCTGGATAGAACACCTGTGGAAAAACATCAGCAGCCGTGTGAAGAGTAGCTGATTAAACCATACTTTATTTATTTGTTTCAGGACAACGCACATTAATGAACATGTACAGCAGTACACGTAAAAATGTGAATTGTAGCCCGGGGGCTAATTTCCATCTGTAGTCCATTAGGCAGGTTGATGTTACAATAAAAATGACAAAGATATACAATAGAAACATTTGCTTTATACAAATACAGAGAAACAGAAAGAAAGAAAAGTAAAACAGGATCATTCATTAGTAGGATTAGTAGGTTAAACAAATACACATTAATACACAGTTACAGTTTTTCTCAGTTGCTTTGGTGCTTTTCTCAGATCAGAATGGAAATTCTCATAACTATTAGTTCAACCTCCGCAACATTTAGTCATTTGAGCACATCATAGTAGCAATTTCTCCTTCCTCTGAACAAATTGCGAATGCTTTTGGACATGTATCAGTTGCTTTCATACAATTCTCTGCTGTTTTATAACATTGTTATTTGCTTATGTCATGTCAGTCAAAATGAACTATACTTATGGATGCTGAATAGTCGTTCCCAATAAAACTAATAGTCTTCATTTCATTGCTTGAGTCATTACATACAAAATTGTTGAACTAGTTATCAAATTCTGTCAAGCAAATTTTATACCTTACCTGTCTCCTAAATTGAACAATTGCTCTCAGGTGGACTTCAGCTTTCACTCACGAGGAGGTGTGTGAAGTATTAGTTGTAACCAATGACTTTCCTCGCTGCATTGCAAGGGATAATATCCGTTGTGATGTAGATGAAAATATGTGGCCAGACAGACAGGAACGTCTGGATGTGCCAGAATGATTTACCTATATATGTTCAGTTACAATATGTCCTGTTATATTGTTCACATTTGTGCACAGCTCTACCAAAAGGGTGTTTTTTAATGTTTGTTCTAAATAAGTGACTGAAGTGTATTTTTCTTTTGCACAATGCTGTAGAATTGCAAAGAGCATATACAGTAAAAATGTGAAACATACGTATTCAGTGTCTTGTACTCACTTACTCCCCTAACTACAGCAATGTGTAACTTTACTGTAGTTTTCAAATGGCTGTGCATTTTCAGGTAGTGTCACCGAGTTCTGACCTTTTTTTTGCATTGGAAAACACTGAGAGAATAAACTGTCATAATGAAAACATTAAAAGTGCAATACTTTTGCGTTCATTTGGTTCCCAGGCCATGCGCTGCTAGACGCGCCCAAATGAACCACACTCTTTTCTTTGGGTTTGAGGTTGTTTATTCCTCTGACTCAACAGACAATAAGGCATTCTTTTCTTACTGGATTGGAGCAGAAATAGGCCGGCGCGTTACCTGTTGATAGTTATTTGTGCATGTTGCGTGGCTGTTTAGTTGCGGTCTGAAAACAGTGTGACTGCATACCTGGGAACCCAGTTCCCCGACTGGGCACAGCTGAAATAGATTACAAGCTGCCCTCGCCCTGCCAATTGTGGGGCAGCGTTTGCTTTATGCACCGTCCTATCCCTCCAACCAAATGTCATTAATCATAAATCATTTAAATAATCAACAAACAACTCAAAATTCATAAACAAATGCAAAATATACAATAAATCTTGAAATCAATAATTTGGCTTCAACAAACACGACAAAGCCATTTGACTATCTTGTTCATAAACGATGGTGTCAAGACTTCTCATTTTGATGACACTGGCAGTTTCATTGACATGAATACTTGCTTTTGAGGAATAGACTATCCATTTTGAGCAAGTGACGTACTTTTGCAGGTTATCCACTAGGTTTTGCAGTTTGCACTAATTGTTTTGAGAAATGCACTAACTGCTGTGCAAATGTTAATAGTGATGTGAGAAAAGCACCAAAGCCACTGAGAAAAACTGTAAACTGAACGTCACTTGCTCAAAATGGATAGTCTATTCCTCAAAAGCAAGTATTCATGTCAATGAAACTGCCAGTGTCATCAAAATGAGAAGTCTTGACACCATCGTTTATGAACAAGATAGTCAAATGGCTTTGTCATGTTTTCATTATGACAGTTTATTCTCTCAGTGTTTTCCAATGCAAAAAAAAAGGTCAGAACTCGAATCGCATACTTTCTACTATTTAGTATGGTAGAAAAAAGTATTTAGTATGTCCAGATTCTTGTGGCCAGATTAAGAATGGTTAGAAAGACCCGAACCCCATCTAATCAACCCCATATTACAGCCTTACAATCAGAATCATTAGCCTTTACTTCCCTTCTGGCAAGACGCCGTATTTTACTCATGTGGAAATCCCCCATCAATTCAAATCTGGCTCCAAGATGTTATGTTTTTTTTAAATTCGAGAAAGTTAAATTAAAAGTAAAAGGCTGTGCTAATACATTTGCAAAAAAATGGGATTCTTTTATAACTTATTTAAATTCTTTATGAACCCTGGCCCGAGACTGAACCCCCCCCCCTCTTTTTATTTATCTTTATTCTTTCTTTTAACTGTTTATTTGTGTTCCTAACTTTATTTAGTCGATGCTTGTTTTTTATTTTTTATTTGCCATGTATATTTCTACACATTTTTGTATGAAAGCCTATTATTATTTATGATGTATATTGATTTGATCAGAACTCAGAGACAGTTGTTCCTTGTGTTTGTTCTTGTTGTCCTTAAAAATGAAAAATCCAATAAATAAATGAAAACAATGGTAACACTTTATAATAACTATCCGTTGTAACTCGTTAATAGATCATTAGTAAACTCTTAATTAATGATTATTAATGATTTGTTAAGTGACAATGGTAGATAGTTAATAGCTTAATAATTTAATCAGTTCATCTGGGAGGTAATCCGACATTAACTGATCACGTCACGTTCAAGTCCATGGCATGCACAGTGTGTATTGAGTTTATTTAAAAATATTTGAAAATGGGGCTGCCCTCAGTTGCCCATGCACTGTGTATAGTCTATAGCCTATTTCAGCCTCGTCGGTATCTCGGATTACCTCCCAGATGAACTGATTCAATTATTAAGCTATTAACTATCTACAATTGTTATAAATCCTTAACAAACTGTTAACAAACACTTAACAAATCATTACTAATCATTAATTGAGAGTTTACTAATGATCTATTAACGAGTTACAACGGATAGTTATTATAAAGTGTTACCAAAACAATTTATAAAAATAAAATAAAAGAAGAAGTACCCGGATGTCTAGCTACTACATCCGGCCAAGATTGTTAGTGTTGAAAAACAGCATCCTATTTGGGCGATTCTGACCCACAATCCATTGCGAACCTGAAGTGACGTCACATCAACAGAGTCTCAATATGAAAACTAACAGGGATGCGACGGTTATAAAAGCAAGAGGCAAGATCAAGGCGCAATGTTATGATGAAGTAAAAGTGTGTCCCAATAGTATGCCTACTGCATCCTAACTAGATTATTTTTATCGTCGGATGTAGTATGTAGAATAGAAAAAAAGAAAGAGTATGCGATTTGGAATGCAGGGATAATGAATAGTCCTGCCTAGAGGAGTACCTGTCTGCTTTGGTAGTATTCTCCTTGGTACTGACAGCCACACTCTGCCAGAGGGACACACTGGTCGTGGCTCATGGCGAAGCCGTCGTCACACACACAGTCCTCGGTACAGGGAGCGCTCACATCACAGCCCTGTGGGGGAGCCAGGTCACTGCAGGTCAGCTGGCAGGGCAACGCACACACCTCATAGTGACTGTTAGCACCACATGGCGCAGCTGGAAGAGAGACACACACACACACACACACACACACACACACACACACACACGAACACACACACACACACACGCACACAGACACACACACACATGCATACACACACACACACACACACACACACACACACACACACACACATAATTTCAATCAGAATGAACACTGTTAATGAACACACATTCTACACATGCTTGTGTGTATGCAGAGAACATTAAAGGATACTTTTTGACATTATGAATAACGTGTGAATTTGTCAGGTTATCACCAGCGGGGTGTGGTGGTCATTTTCTACTGTCAGTACACAGAATAACCCTAGCATGGAGTTCACTAGATATCAGTAATATGCTTTGTTTCATCTGGGGCTACCTGTGTCAGGGGACAAACTTCACAGCCAATCAGAGGTCATGGTCAGAGAATTAAGGTGACCAATCAAAGGAGTGTTAATTCAGCCACACTCTACTTATTCCCCGCCTTCAATGTCTCAAAAGTCAATATGTGGAGCTGAGTACTTGTGCTTTGTGTGTTTGTGTGTGTGTGTGTGTGTGTGTATGTGTGCGTGTGCATGTCTTACGACAAAACTCTGCCGTTCTCCAACTCTCCACTTTAGCCCCTGCCTCTTGACAAGCCGTGCTGAAAGCTGATAGGCTGTCACACAGGATGGAGGCGTGGCCTTGGTACATACACAGATCAAACACACAGTCTGTGAGGAATGGCACGTGGTCCAGTTTACTGTGACAATCTCTGTAATGCCAGAGAAACAGAGAAAAGACAGCCGTCAAAGTCAGGGCACAGACAGTAGATGGCATTTAAAGGTAAGCGATTTATTTATGTTAATATAATATAATATGTTAAATCGCTCTTTATTCATGATCACTTACATAATGTGCGCGTTTCATAAGGCCGATCTCTCAGTCACTCGCTCTGCATATAATCGGCAAATAAACTTTTCTGGGATCCCATTACTGATAACCAATCAGAATAGAGAACGCTACAAACCGGCACCCGTCTCACTGCCGGTGCACGTGCAGAGCGGCAGATGGCTGAATGTGTATGCGCCTACAATGGCGGAGCAGGTAAAAATCCTTCCCAATGTCTGTTTTGATGGTTTCTATCATGTTTTATCACACTTTGGGATCTGAGATGATGCCAGATAACTCGCTGCTTGAAGACCGCAGTGCATTAATGCGGTGACATGGGGACGAGGGAGGGGACTGCTAACTGCAGTCACTGACAGGAAGTTAGCTAAACTGACCATTCCGCTTACTGAACCTTAAATAAGCAAAGCAATATACTGTACCTGTCTAAGAACCCTTTCATTGGCTGACTTGTCTTGTCACTTATAGTAAATATCTCATCAAGACCTCACCTGGTCGTTCTGAGGCTGATCCTACTTAAAACAGACCCTTCCCTGTTTTGAATGCACAAGCCATAATATTTTCCCTTGAAGGACACACGTCTTGCCAAATGGGATTCTACAGTATCATGGCTGTTTACCATCACTGTGACACCAAGTCACACTGTTTAACCGGTTGAACTATTCCTCAGCTTTTCCCCTGTTGTTCCCCTGGTAACTCCAGAAGGACCCACCTAAATGCTCCAGACTTGTCGGCGATGATGCCACAGTAGCGCCCCTGTTGGTAGCGTGGCAGCATAGCAGGCTCACACCCTGGACATTTACCATCAGGACAGTCACTGGTGCAGCCAAAGTCTCCTCCTGCCTGGGTTCAAAAAATATATTTATATTCGAAGGTGCACTCTGTAACTTTGAGTGTGTCATTTTTTTCTGAATTATATTCTAATAACCGAATAAACAAACTTTTCGTCACAGGGAAATGTGATTCCTGGAACAATGTTTGAAGTTAGAAAGCTTTCCTGAACAGTTGTTTACAGCAGCATGGCCCACAGTTTGGTTTACAAACATTTTCCAGTCTTACATTTTGTTTTCAAGGGCCACAACATACATCTATTTTGATTTATGATGATAGAATTATTGAATACTTAGAATATCGTAAAGAAAAAGCAGTTTCTGCAAATGTAAACATATCTCCCTCCCCTGAATCTATAGTGCACCTTTAACACGTTGAACCAGAGCAGAGGTTACCAGCTTAAAATATAAACTGGATGTGCGTGTGTTTCTTTTGTATTTCTACAGTAAAGGGCCCATGAGTACAATACTCATGGGCCCTTTCCAGCTTCTTTTTAAGACCTCCAGTCTCCACTCACACACACACACCTTCCAGCTGAGTCCAAAGTCACTGATGTGCTTGGCAAGGCTGCCGTCAGGTTTCAGCAGGTCATCACCAGCATCTCCATTGTAATTTCCACACAGGCCTGAGAGAGAGAGAGAAGCAACCCACTGTTAAAGGAATAGTCAAACTCTTTTTGCAAATACATATTGTTGTCCTTATTACAGAGTGAGGTGATCGGATGAATATCAATGGATATGTCTCTGTTAGGCAGGAGGTTTAGTGTGAATGACTGTTACCGGCCGGATAAAAGCGCCACATTTTGCATGAAGCAAAAAAAAAAAGTTTTCTTGAGTCTTTAGAATTACATTGATGGTGTAATGTACTGTTTGTAAGGGCCACTCAGAGAGCTGAATCTGATTATTCATTTGAGAGCTTTGGAATAAAAACTCACCCTGCGTTCCAATCCCCATACTTCCATACTATTTAGTATGCCAGAGAAAGATTTAGGATGTCCCAATACATGCAAGTCAATTGTAGTATGCTGAAAATACATAAATGCCCCACTAACTCCAATAGCATCTTGGAGTATTCATCTTAATTCTTGACATTTCTTGACATAATGAAAAACTTCCTTATCTGATTTTTTTCTCTCTCCTGTGGCCCTTAAACTCTTCTGTACTTTAGTATGTAGTGTAGTAAAACGAAAAAGTATGTGATTTGGAACGCAGGGTTGGTTGCACACAGCCAAACTCACCCTCTGTAGAGGCACCATATGAACTGGGCAGAGTCAAGCTGACATGGCCGTTCCAGTTGAACTTCAAGGTCAAACCAAAATGTGTTTTCACTGTTCCAAAGTAGCCGTGACGGAAGATGGAGATCACGCCATCTCCATAGGAGTACGGCAGGTTCACTGAGCGGCCGTTAAACTGTTGAAAGAGGGATAGATAGATAGATAGATAGATAGATAGATAGATAGATAGATAGATAGATAGATAGATAGATAGATAGATAGATAGATAGATAGATAGATAGATAGATAGATAGATAGATAGATAGATATATAGATAGATAGATAGATAGATAGATAGATAGATGGTTTCTATTAATTCACTTTTAAATGTTTAATTTCTATTAATTCACTTTTCTAATGTGTATTATGTATTTTAATCTTGCCCCTGTAAAGCACTTTGAATGGCCTTGTGTCTGAATTGTGCTATATAAATACACTTGCCTTGCCTTATGATATTCTTTCTATGCTTGGGTCGGTTTTGCCTTAATCTTCTTATTTATATCTGCTTCATTTTTCATTGTTAAGCCCTTTGTAACAGTGTGAAGACAGGTGCTATATGAATAAATGTACATTTTAAATAAGCTGTTTCTCACCAGTATCTTTCCCGGGCTTGATCGACTCATGCTGATGGTCAGGTTACCGTACACAGAGAGAGAGACAGACTTGGTGAAGGACACAGACTTTTTACTCCCTCTGTTCTCATTCTGGACTAGCACTTTGAAAGGCACCAGGTCCTTGTCTGAGTCCTCGGCCACTTGAGACAGGACGTAGTGACAAGTGCCCTGGAAGTCAAAGCGCCGTCCGTCAAAGCTGGTGTAGTGGGGGTCTCCCGTGCCGCGGCATGTTGCGTAGGACAACGGGTAGCAGTCCCTCACGCCGTCCTTCAAGGCACAATGCTCACTCTTCTTACAGGACGCTGACTTGCACTTTAAGATGGAGGAAGAGGAGTTCACAACAATCACTTTATAAAACACATTTTTATAGACTTGCTTTTACGTGATGCCGTCTGCTTATATTTTTAATTTTTTTCCTCAATGTCTTTTTAGCCTAGCACCTCGTTTGGTTTGTTGTGTGTGTATGAGTATGTGTATTTATTAGAGGTGGGCATAGATAATTTTTTTTAATCTAGATTAATCTAGATTAATTTTGGAATTAATCTAGATTAATCTAGATTAAAATGGCTCATTTGAATTCTTTCATAATATGTGTGTGCTCCCTAAATAATGACTCAAAGTAAGTCTTTGAGAACGTGTTTCTCAAGCCAGGTGGCGCATCAGACCAGGGGCTCATCTCCTGTTTCCAACATGCATCACAAACTGCTTGAGGAAGCTGTTCTACTATGATAATTGGTGATGAAAATAAATAATGTTCAACAAGATGTTACTTAGTAACGCGTTACCGGCATCGGACCTCTTTTTTCAGTAACGAGTAATCTAACGCGTTACTATCTCCAAACCAGTAATCAGATTAAAGTTACTCATCAAAGTCACTGTGCGTTACTTTTTCTGTCATTTTCCTTAGTGAAACATTTTACATAACTGCACAAATGACTGCGATTGCGATTTTATGTAAATAAATGTGCGCGCATGTGTGTCTAAACTCTCCAACTGCTCCAACCGCTCCTCTCGTCTTTTTTGTAGCGCCCCTCGTCTCTGACATGCAGCGTGTGTGTGTGCCTGTCTGTGTCTGTGTGTGTGTGTGTGCAGCAGCATTACGGCCGAGTCTAAACTCAACTGTGGCGCAAAACAAAGTTTTCCCCCCGATGAAATATAGCGTCTGCTATGGGGATATTTAGGATTCGGGTACGGTGACGTTGCCGTTGAAGAGATAGAAGTGTTTAAAACTTGGAAACTTATAGTCACGTGGCGACCGGTGGCCACACACACCCACCCTGCGTTCCAATACCCGATTGTGTCGTTGGGCAAGTGATGGAGAGAGAGAGCGGCGGGTGTGTGAGAGAAGCTTCGCCCCTCGTCTCTGACATGCAGCGTGTGTGTGTGTGTGTGTGTGTGTGTGTGTGTGTGTGTGTGTGTGTGTGCAGCAGCATTACGGCCGAGTCTAAACTGAACTGTACAAATGACTGGCTCCCTGAGCCGAACAGGAGGTGGAATAAGAGATTAACGGCGATATTTTTTTTATCGCCGATAAGAGTCTGGCGTTAACGCAGCACGTTAACGCCGATAACGGCCCACCACTAGTATTTATCCTTTAGTATCTGTGTTTGAAAGAAAAAACAACACTTATAGATGTCAGCATGTGTGTGTAAATAGCTGTTCATCTTTAGGACCCCTGATCCTGATATGCATGCACGCACGCACACACGCACACATACACACACACACACACACACACACACACACACACACACACACACACACACACACACACACGCAGACACACCGACATTACTAACAGGGGACTATCGCAGGTACCAGCCAAGTGTGGCAACCTATTTCTGGTCATTTAAAAAATAAAAAAACACAACAGAATATTTACTTTTAATGTCTTCTGTCATAATATTACTTTAAATGTGTTTTTTTAATTTTTTTGAAGAATTTGCTAACAGTGGACTTGAATCATTGGGTGACATCTAAGAGTGGACTCCATTCACTGCATCAATGGAGCTGTCTGTGCCTATTGTTTCACTCAATGAGTGTTTGCTTGCTGCAGTTACCTCCCTTTGTTTCTTTTTAAGATAGATTATATACCTTTAACTTTAACACTAACTAAACATATGATACAAATACTATGAATATAATCATGGCCACATGTTGCAAATAAATATCAAATAAGAAGTAACTTGTTGGATGCACTAATATCAGGGACATAGCAACAACATTTTCCTTATCCAAGCCTTATCGTTATTTAAAGGAATGTGTTCACAATGTTACATTCTAAAGATGTATTAAACCACTACAGTTTATTTTGCGGTTCTAATTAGAAAAAGGTCCTCTCTTCTACTGTTTCAAATGACATGAGTCCTCTTTTAGTTGGTACTAATTGACACAAGTTCCCTGTTGGTTAGGATGGAATGATATTCACACTCCATCATGTATGAAAAAGACCTAGCCAGATCAATAATGCCTATGAAAATAATCTGAACTGCATTTGAGAATAGTTATAACATAAAATATCATTTGAAAATGATTGTAGAGTTTAACAATGTTTTAATACATATATTTTTTAAAAGATTTTTTTACGATAGCTGAACGACAGTGGGCACAAGCGGAGCGACATGTGCAACACTCTAACTACAGTCTGCTTTACCAATAGTCACCTGAGCTGAACAGTTCACAACACCTGCAAAACCCATTCCAAGCAACACACTGTCACACAAATCTCAAAACACAAACACACACTGTCAATCAGAACACACAGAGTAAAAACACCAGCATCGAACACCAATAAACAAATTACAAACATTTACTCATTACAGTTTGAATAATGTGAGTGACTTGAATGAAAACCAACAGTTTGCTTCAGTAGATACACTGCCCGTCCAAAGAAAGTCATGGCCACTAGTTGCAAATAAATATCAAATAAGAAGTAACTTATTGGATGCACTAATATCAGTGACTTAGCAACACCATTTTCCTTATCCAAGCAAATGTGTTCTCAATGTTACATTTTAAAGATGTATTAAACCACAACAGTTTAATTTGCTGTTATAATTTTCTTCTTTCAGTTTTAACAGTACGAGAGGGGACTTTCTAGTGAAATCTTAATTGTCTATTTTAAAAAGTATTTAGCAGTGCTGACTAGATGAACAGAGGGCTGACACATGGATGACTGGTCTGCTGAGAGCAAGTATCTGTTGCTGTTTGCTGTGATTTTTAACAATATGTAATGCACATTATGGAATAAATCAAACACTGCTATTACTTTTAAAATGGTAAAAATATGCATTTTAATTAGGCAAACTGAATCATTCTTAAGAGAAATAAAATATTATAAATGTAGTCTTAAATGTCTGTATGTTATACATATTGACTATACCTGCAGTCCTAAATTGTATGGAATGACAGGAGTCCCCGTTTAGTTGGCACTAATTGACACAAGTTCCCTGTTGGTTAGGATGGAATGATATTCACACTCCATCATGGATGTAAAAAACGTTGGCAGATCATTAATACTTATGAAAATAATCTCAACTGAATTTGAGAATAGTTATAACACAACATATAATTTGAACATGATTCGTAGAGATTAACATGTTATATTTAGTCTGCTGACAGCAAGTATGTGATTTTTAACAATATGTAATACACACTATGGAATACATTAGAGGTGTAGTCTAGTTTTGTGTAGTGGGTATACTGTGATGATTCCCACCTCGCCTCTTCCTGAATATGCAACATAGCATTTTGTATACATTTCTAAACATATGGCTTACACTGTGGTGGGTTTACAATGCTGGTGTTATTGCAGTTGGCGCAGCAAAGGTAAAACATTTTACACCCTACTAACATGGGTTTAGAAACATCAAAATTTAGGAAGAACTTCCATCACAAATTATTTGTGATGGAAGTTCTTTCAAGGTTGGAGGTCAACTCAGATGGAAGAATATTTCAGGAGACTTGGATGAATTATGAAGCAATATTTATTACAGGCTTGGCCAAGGAGAACCGGACTGCAACTCTCGTGACTTGCACTTCAATTCTGACAGACACTTCCTGAGAGCTGTGTATTAACCTTGTGCTATCTCTAACACCTCCCCGGCTCGGGCACCAAGCGTACCACTGTTTTGGTTCAGAGCTGAACACGGTGAACCATAACATTCTGGAGTCTAAAGAGATGAGACTTTATCTATACAACTGACTTAAGTGTCTCCTAACAGTCTACCAGGCTGACCTAGTGTCTGAGATATAGACAAACACACAAGACTGGCATAAATTAACTATACATCTCTACCATAAATATTAACCATACTAAAGACTGAAAATTCCCTCCCAACATGTACTTTAAGTTCACTGTATGGAGGTAGTTTAGGGCAGAAAACCAGTCTGTGATTGTAGCAGCATGGTGCTATGTTATACATATTTACCCTACCTGCAGTCCTAAATTGTATGGAATGACAGGAGTCCCCATTTAGTTGGCACTAATTGACAGAAGTTCCCTGTTGGTTAGGATGGAATGATATTCACACTCCATCATGGATGATAAATACCTAGCTAGATCAATAATACCTATGAAAATAATATTAACTGCAGTTGAGAATAGTTATAACATAACATATAATTTGTAAATGATTTGTAGAGTTTAAAAATGTTTTAATACATATATTTTTTTAAATATTTTTTTACGATAGCTGAACGACAGTGGGCACAAGTAGAGCGACATGTGCAACACTGTCTGCTTTACCAATAGTCACCTGAGCTGAACAGTTCACAACACCTGCAAAACTCATTCCAAGCAACACACTGTCACACACATCTAAACAAACTTACACTGTCTATCAGAGCAAACAGAGTAAAAACACCAGCATCAAACACCAATAAACACATTACAAACTTTTACTCATTACAGTTTGAATAATGTGAGTGACTTGAATGAAAACCAACAGTTTGCTTCAATAGGATCACTGCCCGGCCTAATAAAAGTCACACACTCAAATATCTTGTTGCACCATCTTTAGCTTTGATTACAGCACATATTCGCTGTAACACATTTTGATACGCTTTATTTGGCACATAAAGTTGCTTAGAACCTAGGCCTGACCAACTGAAACAACCCCAGAGGGGTGTTTCAGGTAGCTGGTTTTACATACTTTGAGTTTAATCGAAAACCCAGAGTTGCTTATCAACCCTGGGTTTTCGGTTTCAGAACAGTGGATCAGCGTTGGGTTTATCAACTCCGAGTGTGTTCACTCTGGGTGGAACATGTGCGTAAAAGCCATCGTCAATGGATCGCTGATAACATGATTCACCATGGAAACAGAAGAAACAAATGATTGATCCTCCTCAGGGTAGGTCTAACCACCTATCCAGCAGGTTAGACCCACAGCGTATGTTTCAGCAGTAACTGACCCTCGGTTGCGCTGAAACTGACCCAGAGTTTCCACTAACTCAGAGCGAACAAACTCTGGGTTGCCTCAAAACCAGCTACCTGAAACACCCCTCTGATGATAGGCTCTCAAGTTCAATATTGAACATAGCCAAGAGTTCTATTGTTGATATTTAAAATGTTGATACAACCAAATAATTGTATTTATTTTAAGTGATCTCCCATCATGAACATTATTTTTTTTTTCCCGACCACATTTCTTCAAAGATGAAAGTTCACTACTATCTCTCCAGGCGTTTCATAATGCGTTGGACAGTTCTTAACAAGATTTTAGTAGTTTCATCTTTTCCTGAGTAGTTTTCTTTGTTTAATGCAGGCCAATAATTTCACTCCACTGAAACAAAGTTACATATTTTCCCAGACCACAGCATATGGCATCCTTATAGCAGATGACAAAATTACAGGAATTGATTTCTGTATTATAATTATAGAATATTTACACAAATAAATACTACAATAAAATCAAAATGTTACGTGTCAATAAAATAGAAAATAGAAAAATATGATAATTAATAAATAAAAATATTATCTATTAAGGCAAACTTCTGATTTAATTTAACGTACCTAATAAAACTGGTATGTTATAAAATAATTTCATGTGAAAGAATTGAAGTTCCCTCTAAAAAAATGTGCTGGTGTTTTGTTTCATTTTGGTAGTAGGAGGATTTCTTCCTTTTGAGCCACAGAGCCTGAGAGACAATAAAAAATATTTGTTTCCCTTTTCTCAGGCTAGGGTGAACAGATTTCTAAAATCTTTGCATATCTATACTACACTGTGTGCACAATTATTAGGCAAGTGAGTATTTTGGCCATATCATAATTTGTATGCATATTTTCCAACTTTAAGCTGTATACAATTGAGTGCTTATTCAATTTAAGCATACCAGGTGATGTGTATTTGCGTAATGAGTTAAGGTGTGGCCTAAGGAGTTCAACACTCTATATCAAGGTGTGCATAGTTATTAGGCAGTTTCTCTTTCTCAGGCAAAATGGGACAAAAAAGAGATTTAACAGACTCTGAAAAATCAAAAATTGCATAAAGTCTTTTAGAGGGATGGAACACTCTTGAAATTGCTAAGATATTGGGGCGTGACCACAGAACCATGAAACATTTTGTTGCAAATAGCCAACAGGGTCGCAAGAAACATATTGAGAAAAAAATACACAAATTAACTGCCAAAGATTTGGAGGCCCGTGGCTGGATCAGTAACGTACACAGAGCTCCACTTCGACTCAGACGGCAGCAAGGTTGAGGTGGGGTACTGGTATGGGCTGGTATTATTAAAGATGAGCTAGTTGGACCTTTTTGGGTCGAAAATGGCATTAAAATCACCTCCCAAACCTACAGACAGTTTTTAGAAGACACTTTCTTCAAGCAGTGGTACAGGAAAAAGTCTGCATATTTCAAGAAGACCATGATTTGTATGCAGGACAATGCTCCATCGCATACATCGAAGTACTCAACTGCATGGCTAGCCCGTAAAGGCCTTAAGGATGAAAATTATGACATGGCCCCCTTCCTCACCTGACCTAAACCCTATTGAGAACCTGTGGGCCCTGCTTAAACAAGAGATTTACAGTGAAGGAAATCAGTACACCTCTCGGAACAGTGTCTGGGAGGCTGTGGTGGCTGCTGCACAAAAAGTTGATCGTCAACAGATCAAGAAACTGACAAACTCCATGAATGACAGTGTGACAGTTATCGAAAAGAAGGGTGGCTATATTGGTCACTGATTTTTTTTTACATGTCAGAAATGTTAATTTGTAAATGTTGAGTGGTTTTATCATTCTCACTTTAACAGATGCAAATAAATAAGTGAAATGGGAAAATGTTTATTTTTTAATTTAGTTGCATAATAATTCTGCACACTAATAGTTGCCTAATAATTCTGCAAATATATGTATTCACTTAAAAAAGACAAAACCTCACTTTTAATTTTTTAAACTTTCAGGTTTAGGTTAATTTACATTTTGGATTGACCGAGAACACTGTAGTTGTTCAATAATAAATACATCCTCAAAAATACAACTTGCCTAATAATTGTGCAGACAGTGTACATAGGTTCCCAGAGTTCACTGAAACTTAATGTTTCCTCCAGTGAAATAATTATTTAAATAATTTTCCATCTTTTGAGTCTTTGATTAATATTTTTCTGGATTTCTTTTATTGGGATCATTCATTTAATAAAGACATATTACTTATACAGACTAACTTTCCATTGATGTGAAAGGTCACTCTCTTGTCCCCCACATACATACCTGCCAAACCATGCCCTTGCTGGCAGCCCTTCAACCCCCACCCCTGGCCTGCATTGTCTCTATTCAAAGTAGGCACTTCACACATTTTCTACAGCAACACTGACAGTGAGTTGGACTTATGTTATAAGACTGTGATGCTGTGTCTCTCCCAGAGGCTGCATACATCTCCTTGCAAACATAAATATAGTGGATTTATTAAAAGAGGTATGGTAACAGTTGTATGCACCAACATTTTTAAGCTAAACTTAGTTGGATATCTGGTTCCTTTAGTAACTTTATTTTAAGCCTAGAGTAGCTCCCTAAAAATATCCAGCCATGTAGGAAATCATTTATTTACCAACATAATCAATTGATGGATCCTTACAAGAGAAACATGTACAAATATGGAATTTACCTTTCAAATTCACTTTGAAGCCCATTAACCCTTCTAGTTTCACAAGGAATCCTATTGTGCTATCCACTCTGAAGATTTGGTTCCAGTTTAGGCGCCATTTTATGTTTTCCTCTGCATCCACTCTGATGCCCATAGTGAACAATCATCTATTCCCCCCATCTGTTGAGAATATATCCTACATGTTATGGCAAAATAAGGGCATTTAGGTATTCAGACCTTCATAAGGATGGGCACTTTGCTACTTTTTCAGACTTCCCAAAAGGTTTTAATTTACCTACAACCCAGTTATTTATGTACGTTCAAATTAGACATTGTGCCTCTTCTCTTTTTTCGTGTTATCCTTCTCTCTCTATAAACCAACCATGGGAAGACCTTCTGACCTTTAAACCTCATCAGAAATTGCTAATTTCTAAGATGTATGACAAACTCATGGCTCTGGAAAACAATTTGGCTGTCGAAACTAAAAATGCTTGGGAGCGTGAGCCTGTGGTAAATTTGACAGATCAATAAGGTGGTACATAGTATAAGCTCATCTTCTCCTTGTGTCAGGCTGCATCTTATACAGTGTTAAAGTGTTACATAGAGTCCATTTCAGCAAATCTGAAATGTATCCAAATGGTGTGGACCAGTGTGACGGATGCCACACCTCCTCATGTAAATTTAGTCATAATTTCACTCCTCTGAAACAGAGTTACATCTTTTCACAAACCACAGCATATGTCTTCTGACGTGGTTGTTTAGGAAATAAGAAGCTATTCACTCCATTAGTGAGAGTTGCACTCTTACAGTAAATGCAAAATTGCAGGAATTGTTTTTGTATTACAATTATAGTATGTTTACAAAGATAAATACTACATTTGAAAATGTTACATATCAATAAAATATGAAATAAAATATAATAAAATGTTTGAATTATTGAGGCAAACTTCTGATTTAATTTATTTTTGTTTACCTAAAAAACTAACATGTTATAAAATAAACAATTTCATGTGAAATGATTTCACTCTCCTCAAAGGAAATAGTAAGATTTTTGTTGTTCAAACTGTATAAAATCTAAAAAAAAAAATAGTTTGCTGATTTTCCATCTTTTGAGTCTGTGATTAATATTGTTCTGGATTTGTTTTATTGGGATCATTCATTTAATAAAGACATATTACTTATACAGACTAATTTTCCATTGATGTTAAAGGTCACCCTTGTCCTCAACATGCATACCTGCCAAACCATGCTCTTGCTGACTGCCCCTCTACCCAACCCCCGGCCTGCATTGTCTCTATTCAAAGTAGACACTTCACACCTTTTTTACAGCAACACCTATAAACCTCACCAGAAATTGCTCATTTCTAAGATTTGGCTCTGGAAAACAATTTGGCTGTCAAAACTAAAAATGCTTGGTAGCGTGAGCCTGGGGTAAATTTGACAGATCAATGATGGGATAAGGTGGTACATAGTATGCGCTCATCTTCTCCTTGTGCCAGGCTGCAGCTTATATAGTTAAAGTGTTACATAGAGTCCATTTCAGCAAATCTAAAATCTATCCAAATGTTGTGGACCAGTGTGACAGATGCCACGCCTCCTCATGTACATTTAGTCATACGTTTTTTTATTGTCTCAGACTACATAAATTCTGGACTGCCTTTTTATGATTTTGGCGGGCAACAACTCCACATTTACTAGTTGCAATCAGAAATACTAGCCTTCACTTCCCTTCTGGCAAGACGTCATAGTTTACTTATTTGAAAATCTCCTTAACCCCCATTTACTTCTATCAGGCTTAAGGACGATATGTTTTTCCTTAAATTAGAAAAAAAATAAACAACAGTGAAAGGCTCTTCTAAAAAAGTCTCACAAAAATGGGAATAGATCTTTAAATTCTGTCTGTGGTCAGAAATAAGCTGCAGTGTATACATGTGTGTGTGTCAGAGAAGTGAACATTTTCTAAGGTATATTCTCCTAACTGAATAAACAAACTTTCCTAACAGGAAAATGTGATCCCTGGAACACTGTTTGAAGTTAGAAAGCTTCCTGAAAAGTTACTGTTTCACTGTTGTTTACAGCAGCAGGGCCCACAGTTTGGTTTACAAACATATTCTAGTTGGTTCCAGGTACTTCAAAATAATATTGTTTTGATATGTGATGATAGAATTGAATACCATTTTATTATAAGCATTGAACTTCACAAACATGTTTTAACTTCACCTAACAATATAAGATATAGCTTGCCTTGTAACCTATAGAACATAACGTTGATTACAAAAAAAGCTTTGACTTCTAAACTTAAAGATGTAAAATACAAATTACTGGTTTTACTAGAAATTTCTCGCTAGACTCTCTTCACTCTTGCCGAGGTGACTACACATGGCTCTCCTCTTTCCTTGCCGCTGGAAGCTCAAACATGCACGTCACACCAGGAAATGGGCGTGTACTTAGACAGGAACAGCAAAAAGTGCAATCTGACTGGCTGTTGAGTTTATTTCTGCTTTGGCTGTTTGGTAAATCCATATCAGGACTGTTTTTTTGTTTTGTTTTTCATATCAAGCATTTATGTCAAAAGCTTATCGTCATAATCAACGCAAGTTTTATGGCAATTAATAATTGTAATCAAATGATTACACAGATCTTAAAAGGAATCAAGATGTGGTCTTGCAAATATGAGATCTCCTGTCTCTGTAAAAACTTCTAGTCTGAGAGTAAAATATAAGAGACTTGTGACAGGTTGTCTTGAGATATGAGACGTGTCAGACTTTTGCTTTGTGATGCAGTTTTGAAAATAAATAAATGTATTTCTTGATATTTACCTGCCCTCCACTCACTAAGGCAAGAGCCTGCAACAAGTTCACATCAGGCAGTCAATCTCTAAAGAGCCTCGGTAGGGAAGAATAGCCTACAGTTAATGTAAAAAATAAAGTCACAAGCCAACTATAACGTTTGTGCATATTTTTTAATATATTCTCTGGTAAGTAATTTAATTTATTCATTTGTTAACTAGAATTCATTTAGGCTTTTTATCTTATTTCCTTACTATTGCTTTGGTAAAGTTAACACTTATTTTCCATGCCAAACAAGCCCCTTTAAATGTAATAGAAATTGCATTGCAAAGGTAAAGAAAAAAGTGCCATTTTAACATTTGGGGCTTGAGGCTTTAGGGATTGTGCCTCAGTGACTCAGAGCAGGCGAGTGCTGTTTCTATCTGTGACAGCCTGTGTCACTCTCTGATCGTATGCAGTGTGGGGGATGGGTACCTGTGTCTGACGACGGTCGTTAGGCCTTCAACAACAACAGCTAACTTCAATAGCCAAGATGTTATGTTGAATTCAGAGTGACTGTGACATGGGTCATTCTCCTTCCGCTGTATTGGAGAAGATACTTTGATACAAATTACATTTAAAATAGGTTGAGTACAATCAACATTTAACTTTTGTTGGAAATCAAATCCTTTAATACAATATACTCAAAAAAGGATCTTAAAGGTGCAGTGTGTAATATGACATCATCAAGAAAGTTCTACAAAGTTCTAGAATGCAACGCTCCCTGGGTAACCTCACCCCTTTAGAATAATAACATAAGCTACAGTGGCCTTCAAGGACAAGAACAATTCTACATTTTAAACAATGCACCTGATGACATTCCAACTATGACACTTTCAAGATGGCGGCACAAGGCCTTGGTCCAAAATATGCAGAAATATGGAGATATATGAGACCCTTTCTAAGGGAAAAATAATTATTCCCAAAAATGTTTTCAGCTATTATGCACTAAATTAAATGTACTTATGGATATTATAATTACTTTCTACAAAATCTGCTAGGAAATAAAAGCCAAAATTCTACACACTGCAGGTTTAACAAGGTAGTAAACTTGAAAAATTTAGAATATGCGACTCTTCCTTGAAAGCTCTTTTAAGCAATAAAAGTCCACTGAAAAAGTTTAACTTTCATATATTCTAGATTCATGACACAAAGTAAAAAATGTGAGGCATTTCTTTTGTTTTAATTTGGATGGAACAAACATGGATTAAAAAAATCCAGTATCTCGACACAAATCAAATACAATGCGCTGTAATGTAGGGATCTCAATGTGATCTGCACAAAACAATTTTGTTTTTCGGTAAATCTTTTAGTGCCAATGCTTACAGATCAGTCATTTAGAGAAGGCTACATAATACAAATGTAGCCTACTGAAATGCAACATGATTGGACTGTTGGAAATAAACAAATAGGTCTTCAGCTGGAAAAGTACAGGTTCTAAGCACCAGTTCTAAGCACCAGTTTGATGGAAATGTTGTGATGTTTGAAAGAGTTTTTGCGGAATAGTGAATGTAAATACATCAGGGAAGGGCTGACAGTGAATCGTGGGGGCAGCATATTCCATCGGTTCGTCTCTTCTCCACCATAAAAATATAATGTATTTAATTTAATTAGAAATGGTTCAGGTTAAATAAAGATAATACAAGCAGGAATATTTAACTGAATGAAATTGTAGTCCTTGATGTGGTACACGATCATAGAATAACTGTTGAAACAGCATGAATTCAGAGTGACAGCTGACTGAACCAAGGATGCAACTGAATAAGATAAACTTTTGTGCAACTGAATCATGGCTTAAGCAAGCCAGGATAACAGAAATATCCTAGGTAAATCTTATCTTGGTTTTGTGCAATAGGCCGCAGGAAGCACACAGTGAACTGCCAAACTGTAAACAATCATGGAAATATTCCATACTGCGATCTGTTTAGTGATTTGGTGCCATCAACAAAAAACTGTGTGTCATTTACATCTTTAGGCTATAAACTGTGAGTCATTTAAATTTTTGAGAGAGAGAGAGAGAGAGAGAGAGAGAGGGAGAGAGAGAGACACAGAGAGAGAGAGAGATAGCGAGAGAGAGAGAGAGAGTAAAACTACTGCCTGATTATATAGGGTTCAAAATAATAAATAAATGCATCTAGACCTATACATTCAAAAGAAAAACATCACATTATTGTTGTTTTATATTGTCTAAATATGTATGTCAATGTCACGTTTTGTGGCTTGTAGCCTACAATGTGAAACATTATTTTCACTGTATTTTTGCTGCTAGACGCACAGCTCACGAGAAGAATAGGCTGGAGCTGACACACTGTCAGATGTGTGTCGCGCCAAACCGACAAGGGACAGTTGGCCCATTATCGGTCGAACCTGTTACCATCAGAAGCAAAACCCTCCGTTTAGACACTCCCCTCTCTTTCATCTGATCATTGAACACAGCGTTTTTACTCATCCTCACTATCAAATGTAATAGGCCTGAAGCCTATTGGCTCAGGGCTCCCGGTCAAACCAAAACTAATTTTCTTAATGATGGCAACAACAACACTTTCCCGTGATGTTAAGCTGATGGCGATTTATTAAAAAAGAAAAGAAGGAAAATGCACAGTGCTTCCTGCATTAGGGTCGGGTCCAGTGGCAGAGCAAGGACATTTTCATTGGGGTGGCCAGGATGGGGCCAGTGATAATTTTTGGGTGGCAAGCACAAGGGCTTCGGTTTCACTTCAACATAAGTGGGGGTCTGGGGGTAGTCCCCCATAAAAAAATGTGCTTCAAACATACCATTTTGTGCATTCTGGTGAATTTGGCCGGACCCAACTCGGTTCCGGCCAAATTCACACCACAAACAAACTGCAGCAGCCTGAGAGATGCACACTGAGTTTGTTCAGGTGTACTAACACGGCAGGTGTGAATACGCCCTAGCATCTCTGCCCCATTTCAACTATGTCTCTACACTATCAGTAAAGCATAACAATGCCAAAAAAATATCTTAAAAAAAATAAATAATCCAGTTTGGTTTATTCCTCTTAAATTCATCCACGATGGAGTGTGAAAGTCGCACTATCCCAACCAACAGTGGACTTCAGTCATTAGATACAGTGGAAGTGTGGACCTTTCTCTGTGATTGTGAAATAAACAAAATAAATATAGATTGAAGACACAAGAACACTGTCAAATTGATTGAAAACCTCTTCTTATAAAGATTATTAAAGGGAATGTTGAGGGACAAAATTACTCTAAAGGTATAGGCCTCTAAAATGTTCTGATTGTAAAATTATAGTCTGATGATCAATCTGTTTTTGCAATTAATTAAAATACAAATAACGTATCTTTCTCTTTTAACTTGTCACACATAGTCTGACAGGAGAGAGTAGACAGAGAACCAAATTGGCAGCTGAACTGTCTTCACATACTGCAGGCTTTGGGTAGCTAGTGAGCCAGGTCTGAGATGGTCCAGAGACAATCTCCTTAACTCTCCGTTACATTTGGAGAATGTAGTACTGCAGGTAGGGTCAATTAGTATGACACCCATAAGACATTTTAGACCACATTGATATTATTATTTTCCCCTTAAGAATGATCCAGTTTGGCTTATTCCTTTTAAATTCATCCATAATGGAGTGTGAAAGTCATACCATCCCAACCAAGAGTGGACTCCAGTCATTAGATACAGTGGAAGTGTGGACCTTTCTATGTGATTGTGAAATAAACAAAATAAATATAGATTGAAGACACAAGTACACTGTCAAATTGATTGAAAACCTCTTCTTATAAAGATTAATAAAGAGAATTTTGAAAATAAAGAAATAATCCAGTTTGGTTTATTCCTTTTAAATTTATCCACGATGGAGTGTGAAAGTCGCACCATCCCAACCAAGAGTGGACTCCAGTCATTAGATACAGTGGAAGTGTGGACCTTTCTCTGTGATTGTGAAATAAACAAAATAAATGTAGATTGAAGACACAAGAACACTGTCAAATTGATTGAAAACCTCTTCTTATAAAGATTAGTAGTAAAGGGAATTTTGAGGGACTGGACTATTCTAAAGGTCTTGACCTATACAATGTTCTGATAATAAATAATAGTCTGATGATTAATTTTTGTTTTGCAATGAATTCAAATACAAAGAACATACCTTTCTCTTTTAATCTGCCACACATGAGTAGTCTGACAGTGGAGAGTAGACAGAGAATCACATTGGCAAGAAAATAAAGGATCTTACTGCTGATCTTTTTTCCCATGTTTGTTTATATCTATCTTTCGTCCTTTTTAAAACTTTTATTAACACTTCAACTCAACATATATATTTAGTTTCAAAAACAAAATACAAATCTATTTTCAAGAGACTGGTGTCTTCAGTAAGCCTGTCAACAGCTCTTCACAGCCTGAAAGACTCCCTGGGGCTGAGACCATTCAGACAATAGAGGAGTGTTTAAACGACGTGTGTGAATGGGCCAGGCCAGGGCAGGCAGAGACTGTCCCAGATATGAAATTAACACTCACACACTTCCAAGTCCACTGTTGGCAAAAGTTATGAAAATTTACCAGAAGGTATTATACATGTTTTTAAGATGATTTAAAGCATGTCCAAGAGGGGACTTGAAAAATGTCCCCTGTTAGTTTTGGAGTCCACTGTTAGTGGATGTGTTACGATCTCAGGTTCCCTGTTGGATAGGTCGGCTCACTCACACACACACACACCAACCTTGGCTTTTCCGTTCTTGCATTTACACCTGGTGGTGCAGGTGTGATCACCCCAGAAGGGCGTGTCTGCTTTGTGATATACATCCTGATACTGACATCCACAGCTGGACTGAGGAACACATCTGCAAACCACACACACACACACACACACACACACACACACACACACACACACACACACACACACACACACATAAACAATTATTACATGTATAGTACATCATAATGCATGGGACGGGCAGTCCAGACTGTTTCTTATCTGTTGCAGTTATGAGCATATTAAAGGCATACTCAGCCATTTAATCTATAGAAGGCTTTTTGTCATAATCTACTCACCTCCCGCTACCTGTGCGTTGTGTGTGCACGCTGAAAAAAAGTCTGTTGTTGACACTCAGAAGCAGCTCTGCTAACGGTGATCCAAAGAGCCTGGCTCAGAGTTTATACTGACCATAGACAGAAAGTTACGGATCGACGTTTCGGGGTCTGGGCTAGGCGGGGCACTTGCTCTGAGCGTTAACTATTGCAGCGGTTAGTATCAACATGAACAAACATTTCGTTAACCTCATAGCATTATTGCCTAAATCATATTTACTCTACTTTTACTCTACATCTACTCTATTCTACATCTACTCTCTACATCTACTTTTGGTTAGCCTAATAGCATAATTGTCTAGTCATATTTTAAGGGTTATAGAGTAGGGTAAAGTAGATGTACATTAGAGTAGATGTAGAATAGAGTAGATGTAGAGTAAAAGAAAAGTAGACTAGAGTAAATATGATTTAGGCAATTATGCTATGAGGCTACCGATTTGTTGGAGATGGCTAAGTATGCCTTTAAGGGAACAAGGTCTTAATGGATACAACTCCTTCATAGCTTGATAGCTGTGTTACCTCTCTCCACTCAGCACAGTGCCTTCATCACAGTGGCAGCCCTCCACACAGGGCTCTGTACAGGTGTCCTCACAGTGTGGGGCTGTGCAGGTGGCAGGGCAGGCTGACCCACACGCCTCATAGTGACTGTCTGCTGGACAGGGGAGGGCTGAGGAGGGAAGAGTGGAGCGCATTCACCATCACTGTTGTGTTGACCTCAGCCTTTCATTCATTCATTGAAGCTTTATTTAATCTCATAGATCATTGGGAGGAAGCTCTCATATACAACACTGTTCAGAGTACAGCCTATATGAATTACATAATAACCTAGTAAAACAAATTGTTAATCCATTTCATTGAAAACATTTGAAATAAAAGAAAAACAAGAACAGTAGGATAGTAGCAAGAGTCCAAAACAGAAGAACTTAAAAAAAGGTGTGTATCTTATCGTGGTGATCGGTTCTTTTACCAAGCTTTTCCAAACCGACCCATGGACACTAAAGCATTTCACCTTGGCTTTTTGCTGTAGCTTTCGGGGGCCACCACACAACGTATATGATATGATTTATGATAAGATACAGCACTTTCAGTGGCGGCAGCGCTCAAAGGAAAGATATATTTTTGCGGGGAGAACTTACGGCAGTGGCTGATCATCCTCCACTCAGGGTTGACTTGAGCTTCTGCTGACAGACAGGCGTCGGCGTAACTCTTCAGGTTGTCACAGAGAAACTGTCTCGCACCTGGACAAACAGATACACACATTAATATGGCATGTCTCCCCCAGTTCAATATAAGTCAAGAAGAAGAATGGTTAGGTAGTATACAGAGTTTGAATGTAAGATTACAACAAATATATGGAAAAAAGAATTCTTGCTCATATGATAAAGGAAATACCCTCAATGCATCTGTTGCAACAGGTTGAACATTTCAATATATTGGAAAATACACAGACCGATACCTTTCTCATGTCTGTAACATTTCAAACTATTTTCACCATTCCTTTTTTCCTTTCTTTTTTTTGAACATATAAAACTAAAAGAGTGTTGTTTTCAGGCCATGCTAATCACCCTCCCCCCTTTGTTCCAGCCTTTATGGTATTGAAACTATAGCTAAGCGAAACAATGCCTACAGCTGTAATGCAAAGGCAAGGCAACTTTATTTCTATAGCACAATTCAGACACGATGCCATTCAAAGTGCTTTACAGGGGCATAAAATACATCATGATTAGACATTAGAAATTGCATCTATTTTACTTAAGAAAGTAAAATAGAAACTACCTCAAGATTAACAATTCGCCTACATTAGACATCATGTTGGCTGATCACATCCGTGTCTGTTCGCACTGAAGTCTCGTTCACCAAATTCGAGTGTAGATGAGAGTTGGCCATTAAAAACCAGTTAAATACCAGTTGACACACTATTCAAGTTTTCAAGTAGGTGTGTCCACGACACTTAAATAGTTTCATCTATTTTATCCAACTAACATTAGTTGCACTCGGTTAATGTGTCCAACAGCATTATGCTCGTCAGCTCTCTGTCAACACAGTCTTCAGTCATTGGCCCACCTTTATTGATGCAGACGTCAGTGATGCAGTTATCCAGGTACGCAGTGGGCTGAACCTTCTTGTGGCAGGCTGCGAATGGTCCCTCAGGGTTGATCAGTAGCCCACAGAAGTTGGGTCTGCGGTAGTGTTCCTGCTTCCTGATTGGACATTGGGGACATCCTCCGGCACAGTTATCATGACAAAACAGATCCGAATCCTTCAACTTCCACGGCTGGACCATCTTCAGAACAGCAGAGAGACGGCGGCCTGCAAGGGACAAAAAGCAAAACTGTGGTTTGAAATGAAAGCATTGGAATGATTAATAATATCTTGACATCTGGTTGAGTGACAGATTGTGGATCAAAGTGATTTTAGCTTCATTTCTTGTCAGTTGTCATGATCCATTTTGATGCAAAAATATTTTTTTATTTTTTACACTTTTTGATGCCCCAAACATTTCTTCTTTCAGCTGTATTTATATGTGACTTCATCAGAATCAAGGTGCACTATGTAACTTTGGGTGTGTCACAGAAGTGAACATTTTCTTAGTTATATTTTCACAAATCAATAAACAAAGTTTCCTCACAGGAAAATGTGACTCCTGGAACACTGTTTGACGTTAGAAAGCTTCCTGAAAAGTTACTGTTTCACTGTTTTTTACAGCAGCAGGGCCCACAGTTTGGTTAACAAACATATTGTAATCTTTACATACGGTTCCAGGTGCCTCATAATAATTTAGTTTGAATTTATAATGGTATCATTGTTCAATACTATAGAAATAACCTAAGTGAGTAAATATGTTTGTAAACTAACTGCAGGTTCTGCAAGTATTAACAAACTGGCTGAAATTGCGCAGTGCACCTTTAAAAATGGCAATATGACCATGGTGAAGCAAAGGAAACTTTGATTTAGTAGCGTTCATAAACAGTCTTTTCCTCTCTGCCTGCCGTTAATCGTTTGGTCTGACTTGGCGCGGATTCAGACCAAACCAGATCAAATGCAATAATAATAACTATATAAAAATAGCATTTGTTTCACTGATGGTCTCGCTTGCTGTTGCAGATCATTTAGGATCATCAGAGGAAAAATGAGACATTTCAAGGTTCCTCGTAGGAGGTTTGAATAAAACATGTTTATTGTTTTTACAAATGAATCATATCTGGAATGCGAGATCTGTACTTTTTTATCTTGAAAGTTACATTTTGGCCACATTGGAAAAAACTTGTTGTGTCCAACTCCTGGTCCTATTGTCCTATTCGGTGTCCCCTGCTCACCTTTAGGCACAGGCAGGTCATCTCTCCTGTCTCCGTTGTAGTTTCCACACAGGCCTCCCATGTGGTCATAGTAGGAGGAGGTCACAGTGATCAACAGCCTCGTGTTCCAGTCATACTTTACAGTCAGGCCAAAGTCAGTCGAGAGGGAAGCATAGGATTCACTCTTCTTTATATTAATCTTGCCGTCTAATAAACGTACAGGCAAGTCCTCAAATTCTCCATTGACCTAAAGGTAATGACAAAACAAGTGTTAATAACTAACGCCCATTGACATTTGCAATAATGCAATATACCACAAATATCAGACTTGAAACAACACTCTTAAATCAGAGTAGCCTACGTACATGCTGCCGAATAAATAAAATTCAACATTGCCAAAGCAATTCAGCAATACAAATACATAATTACTACAATACATTCTAATAAAAAAACACATTTTCATCAAAAGCAATATAGGTATTAGTGTTTTTTTATTTATTATTTCCGATAAAAAGTTTGCCGGGAGTTCTTTGTACGCCAACAAGTAATGTGAAGCAAATGTAAGTGATGAGGATAGTGCAGAGGCTGAGACAGGACAGTCTTATTTTATGGGATTGCATAGAATATGTTGAAAAGGCGATGACTTTTAGAAATATAATTGAACATTTTGCATTGACTATTACGTCCCTGCTTTGTAGCTACGGAAAAAATTAAGAGACCACTCCAAATATTCAGTGTCTCTTGTTTTACTCTTTAGAGGCATATGTTTGAGTAAAAGGAACATTTTGGTTTTATAATATAAACTACTGACAACATTTCTACCAAGTTCACAATAAGAATATTGTCATTTATAGCATTTTCAATAAGTAATGTAGAGAGGAACATCTAAGAAAAATCCAGACTGGTCTCTTATTTTTTCCCGGAGCTGTATGGCAGCAGATTAGGGGAACGCGTTACCTGTACTTTCCCTCTGTGTCCGTCTATGACAACGGTTTGATTGTGAACAGTGACGGTGACGCTCCTCACATATGCGACTCTGCGGCTTGATCTGTGGCTGTTCTTGGTGGTCACGGTAAAGGGATATAGATCAGCAGCCATCTTTGAAACTGTTGCAACAGTGTAAGTGCAGGAACCCTGGAAGGTATTTTATAAGCAAACTGAAGCAAAGTCCATGATAACCATCCACTATATTAATAATAGACCACAGCTAATCCAGTATGTAAACTGACCATGGCTTTTTAAATGGTATACCGTTACCTTACACACATATTATAATAATCTGAGTTGTCGTTAACATTGATATACACGTGGAGTAAAAACTCAAACCTTCCTCCTCACACACTTCTGTTAAAGGCTACAGTGTGGCAGGCACGCACACACACACACGCATGCACGCACGCACGCACGCACACACACACACACACACACACACGTTTTCCTAAGCTAGAAAAAGTAACTTTTAATGTTTGTGTTTAATTATGCCCTCATACAAACTAAGTTCATAGAAGTTGGTGTGTCCCTGTAGACCTCAATAGATTGTGACACTACTCTGTGGTGAATGGCTGGCCCAGCTGTCCAAAGCCCTACCTGGAAGTCATATTTGCGACCATCAAATGTGATGTAGTGAGGGTCGCCCATGATGCTGCAGGTTGCTGTGGAAACATGGACACATTTTCCGTTCTCACAGCGCTCCTGTTGTCTACAGATGAGCTCTTCACAGGGGTCTGTGGGGCCTTCAGGGGCAGGGGCGCCTACAAGACAACAAACACAATGCACATTCATAGAAGATACAATCACTTCACCTCAAAATCAGAGTTTCCAGTGTTTATTTTAATTTTTTTAACCTTTATTTATAGAGGTAAATCCCATTGAGACCGGAGACTCTTTTTGCAAGGGAGACCTGTGCCCATTTACACGTTACCATTCACACACACATTCATATACCGATAGCAGACTAACTATCGACATTCACACGAGGCAAGGTGTGTGACGTGTCTTGCCCAAGGACACAACAACCATGACACAAGTGGCAGGACGGGGATCAAACCTCCAACCATTCGATCATTGGCCAACCCGCCCTACAACCTGAGCCACAGTCGCCCCGCTATGTTAGTATATAGCCTAGGCTCTGAAAATGGGCATGTTGCTAGCTACGGTTGGCCTCTTTGTTTAAATACCCTTTGTGTAAATATTGCTTTACAGAGCCTATAGGCTGTGTATTAATGTCAGATTGTCTTCACGCTATGGAGGGGTAGCGGATCGTGAGGAGATATTTAATGATTTTGGCAAAAAGTGATTTGTCGACAAGCATTTTCCAGAATCACTGACTCCACCTTTAAATGAGTGAATTACTTTATTTGACACATAAAATACCTCATCTTCATGCAAGTTTGTGTCCAGGAATCTATATACGTATGGGTTTGTGTGTGTGTGTGTGTGTGTGTGTGTGTGTGTGTGTGTGTGTGTGTGTGTGTGTGTGTGTGTGTGTGTGTGTGTGTGTGCGCATGCGTGTGTACCTCTAGAACAAACTCCAGGAGTGCCGTATCCATGGCGGTGTCTCCCTCCGAACACGTACACCGCCATATCCGCATCGCCTTCCACTGTCACGTGACTCTTAATGCTCCCCACTGCAACATGAGACCACACCCACTGCTTGTCTGACTGGAAGGGTTTCCAATTGACAGATGGGAGGCAGCCATGTCCATTCCGACACACCTTGACACTGGCCGCTCCCTCCCTCTCTGACAGAATAGCAATGACACTGGGGATCCCTTCCACCGTATCCACTGCCCACTCAGAGGCCAGGCTGCTGGTGGGAGTCAGTGTTATTAGGAATGGGTCACTTGGTTTGTTGTTGCTGAGAAGAAGCACCATGACTCTCTTGTCGCTCTTGATAATCATTGGCTGTTTCTTGATTAATTTCTGCATGGTGACATCCCCGGCTTTTTTCAGCTTCCTGTGGGCACAACAAGTATAATATATATTTCTCCCTTGGTTAGACAAGTGCAGTGCAAGTTGAGATGAACAGTGGAAAACTAAATTTTTTAAGGTGATTGACAACTGTCAACTGAATCATATCTTCATCCACTGATGTAGACATGCGGTTAAAAGATACAGAAAAAAGTATGGTGCGCTGAGATTTTTTTTTCTGTTTGTTTAACTACTGCTTTCTATGTAAGTTAACACATGAATCACCAAGGCAAAGAGAGAGTTACTTCATGCAGATCAGTGTGCTTTCCTTAACAACCCAAGGGACTCTAGACTGATGTGCAACGTTGATGACAGAAGATGAGAAAAAGCAATCCCTTCTAGAACCTTTTTCTCCTTCTAATGGAAGCAAGGTACAGTATATTAGAACCACTTAAAGTAAGTACAAGGAACTTTTAAAACATTTCTGAAACATTCAAACTTTTCTCTGATGATCATAAATGACATGTAACAGCAAATGAGACCATCAGGGCAAAGAATGCTATATATTTTTATAGCGATTTTCTTTATGTCTTTGGCCTTTGTCCGGATACGTTCACCCGGGAACTACAGCTGGCGTGGTAAAAAAAAAAAAACCCTACCGCATTTGTCTAAAGGGGGCTGCTAAACCTAACACAACATGAAATTTCCTCAACACCTTTAGGGTTAAATGAATGAATTTTTCTTACTTTTTGTTTGTCTTCTTTCCCTTCTTCAGTGTCAGCTTGGTGTCTTCTTCCACGGCTACTATGGCTGCCCAGCTTGTGGCCTTGGAGCTGCTGGCTGCGGGCACCAGGTATTCTTTGCCCAGGCTCGCCACCGGAGGGAGCTGTTCATAGACGTGTTCACACCTGGCACCCAACGCCAGACACTGGTGGCCCCCTAGGACAGCTACAGGCCGCTGGGACTGAACCCGTGTGCCCGTCAAAGACTTGTGACTTCGTACCAGGTAGGATGCGTAGGGTTCTAGGGTCACCGTCACTGGTTTACCTCGCTTCCACTTAGAACCCCCTCTCAAAGACACACTGGCCCCAGGGACGATAGTGATCCGGTTGGGGCTTTTATCGTTAACGATAGCCAGGAGCGAGTCCATGTACTTGCTGCCTCCCTTGGGTGTGTACACAAAGTAGTCGGTACCCAGCTCCTGTGTGGGGGAAACCACCGCGCCGTCTCCCGAGGCGTGGCGCTGGTTGAAGGAGACCACGGAGATGTCGGCGCTGGATGAGATCCGTACTGCTGAGTTTTCGGTGACAAACTGGTGCTCCAGCTCGCTCCCACTAGGCAGAGAGATCCAACGGGTTTCCCCAGCAGAGAGGGTCAGCTGCTGGAAGAATTCTGTTGAATCCACCTGTAGGATCAACATGCAATACGCAACATTCATTAAGCAACATTATGATAGACAGGATGTTGTAGTTTTTTTTAAACCTAATTCTAACATAAGAGGAATGTCAAAAATGACATAAGGTAAGGCTTTCAATTTATGGTATATGAATCATCATAATTTCCAGCCTGAATTCATATTTGAAAAAATGCATGAATTCAATCATGTAGTCCTTCATGAACTATCAGTGGATCCCTTTATTTGAATGGTATCCCATGCATGCTGTACCGCAGGAACAGTACATTCATTAATGCATCAGGTAAGGCATGTCAATCATCTTGATCTTTGAGGTCTTCTTCAATAAGTCACAGGCCAAAAAACTGAACTGTCACACCAATACACATGCTTTGTTGAATACCAAGTGTTGAAATCATGATGAACTAAGCATTCATTTAGCATGACGTCATCATGTTTGTGGCCCCTCCAATGGAGTGGTGACCTTGAGATAGTGGTGACCTTGAGATAGTGGTGACCTTGAGATAGTGGTGACCTTGAGATAGTGGTGACCTTGAGATAGTGGTGACCTTGAGATAGTGGTGACCATGAATTGAAGGAAATGGTTTGAATAAGACGAACCAGGTCACACCACTTTATTTGAGGGACCTCAAACATGATGACGTCATGAAATATTAATGCTTAGTTCCTCATGATTTTAACACTTGTTATTCAACTAAACACATGTGTATTGGTGTGACTGGTCAGACATGATCATCAGTAATATCTCAAAGATCATGATGGTTAACATACCTTAGCTGATAATTGATGTATCAATAATTGATGTATCGTTCCAGTGTTTAACCATGATGAATTACTTATAGATCATGCAGTGCTACATGGGTGAATTCAGGCAGTTTCATGCATAAACTCAAACATGAATTCATGTTGATTCATGTACCATTAATATAAAGTGTTACCTATAAGACCTTATTGAATGTCTTATTATTATTAATGTATTTTAAAGGTGGAGTCAGCCAGGTTCATCAGTGATAAGGGACAGATTGTAGGAGTCACAGGTGCACAGAAATAATGTTTCCAACAAAGCACAAGGTGGAAATCCAGAGCTGCCGCTGGCAAACAAAACATTTGCTCAGCCTGCTGGTCTGGAGAAGATCCATTGAAGCTTATTAACTATGTCGAAACTGTCAATCAAATTGTTCTATGACGACAGTTCTGGGCATGTGCCGTCGAAACAGTGATATTAATAACAAAGATGGCTGCAAATTAGTTGTTTGAGTTTGAAACGGCTTTGGCCTTGACACTTAACGATTTGGAAGACGGCACTCCAATCTTTCATTAGCAAGAAAGAAGAAGTTTCTGTTGCCAACCGAAAACGGCAAAAGTTTAATTTACCAGTTAACCCTGCTGTTCGCTAAACGAACGGGGATTAAAACGTCAACTTGTTCATTGCACTGATTGGTCGTAGTGCTATCTAATTGCGTGCGGTGGTATTTGAAATGAATGCTTGGGTTGCCGCCCCTTGAGTTGGGAAGGTATATTGATCATGGGCAGATCCTACTATCGTTCTAGATATGGGTCTGGATTTCCAGGCTAGTATTAAACCACACTGGTGAAATCATTTTTAATACTAACCCATATGTTTTTAAGTCAGTTTAGACAGTGGTCCTGTGATGCAATATGGGAAGTATTAAAATGATCTACTTCCTCATTTATTGAAACAATAGATCATCACCTGTATGCTAACATTGGCCACAGAGCCCTGAGCAGTCAGGACCACATTTAGATTGTGTTCTTTTCCTCTTTCCTTCTGGTAGTTTGGAAGAAATGTTGTGATGAACTCCTTTCCTGTATCACAAGCATGACACGCTAGAGACGAGAAGAGACAATGAGCCATGAGAAAAATTGTTTGGAGTGATCACTCACTGGTAAGATTTCTGGCCTCCTATAGTTACAATACCTGCCAAAAGTGCAACAGCCAAACACAGAGTGAGAAGCCTGGAGTCCATTGCTGATGGATGGAGAGAGGGAGAGAGAGAGAGAGAGAGAGAATACATTTATTTCAGATTTATCAAAATGGTATAAAGCAAACAAGAAGAGCACAAAAAAATCAAATAAATTCACAAATAAGAAAAATAAAAAGCATATTATACCTACAACATATATTCGATAAATCAGCTGGAAAGGAGTAGGAAGAAGTATAAACTTATTTAATCCTACCTGTGGTCCACTGCAAAATCATTGTATAAAAGACCAACCAGCGATAACCAGTGGAAAAGTTATTCTGGAGTAATGCATAGATTTATGAACAAAATCTGACAGGTTTCACTGGGCAGTTTGTGCTTCTTTCCTACATCACACATCACACAATTTCCAAAACTGCTTGAATGCAGACCCCCCCTGCTGCATTTACAAATACATTTAAACGATCCTGCACCTGTTTAAAGTACACAAAGTGACTCTACTCATCAGCGCCATGCGTGCATCTCCTTGTTGCTTCCTCTCCTCCATTTTGCAGTAGCTAGTTTAACTATGTTCACATTTGCATATTGATTTAATAAGTTCAATTTTGTTTATGTAAATGTTGCCATTAACTAATTAACTCATTTTAAAAAATGGCGGGCCATAAAAAGAAGGGAATACATTTTTTATTTTTTATTTAGTGCGCCCTCATTGATATATACGTCCAAAAAAATTAAAACCTCAATGGATCATCAACAACCTCTGGTCCAAAAACAGTGTATGGCCAGGATCAGCTGTGGTAAGGATTTTTATTATCTTTTAATCCCTGATGCATGGATGTAGACATAATTCAATGTATAAACATTTGGAATAATGCTCAGCCAGATTTGAAGACATTCATGGTTGCTAATTTCATTTGTAAATTTAAATTATGGAGCAAAAAAAATTCAATAGCAAATGAAGAGCAGGCCTATCTAGCCTCCAACCACCTTTTCCGTGTCGTCGACACAATTGTATCAAACTTAAAGAAATCTAAACAAATCAAGCGTTTCCTTTTAATACATTAAGTGAGAGTTAAAGAACTACATTTCAACACCAACAGTCTCCGTTTTGAAGAGCCTATCTCTATATAACTCAATATGACTCAATATAATTGAAACATTTAAACCTGCATATCTAATAAACACTCAAGTAAATGAGCGAAATGTCACGTCATGTCAATGAAATCCCATTATAGTTTTACAATCCCCTAAAGGCATGCATACTGTACCTGCAGCTGACCGCTGTAGACTGCGTTAAGAGAAGGAAGGATGGACTTTTATATCAGTGAGGGAGAGGGAGAGAGAGACATACAAGACCAGTACAAAAATCTCATGCTGCCTGTCAGTCCGCCCTGAATGAAAAGCATATTGAATATTGGTGTGTTTGTGTTTGTTGTGTGGTTACTGTAAGAATAACAGTGAGCATGGGAAAGGTGGAAAGCCTGACGTACATGTGTTAAACAAGACACTCACACACCCGTGTAAACCATATTCAAAAGGTATACAACCAAACTCCTGCTTTGCGCTTCCCTTTTAATGTCTTAATCTGGCCGTGTTGTAAAGTCACGCATGCTGACTCCACTCCTATTGATTCAATATTGTGAGCCGACCGCTTGGCAATTGGTTTTTGTTGCAGTGGCTTTTTGTCATTATATGAGTGTATCTTTACGATAACTAGATTAACTATAGCTTTAGTTAAAAAACATTTACTAAAGGTAGGGATGGGTAAACCCACTATTATGTTCCCAAGAACACATACTTAACCCTTTTATATGGAATTGGCATGCCTGTAAAGCACGGATTAATGGCCAATTGCTCTTGTCATTATAACAGGGCAAAGTTATTCAACTTGACAGTCTAGGCATGACCAAAGGAGTGTCATCATCACGTTTTCCAGGGTGGAAGTAAACACATCATTGAAACAATTCTATAAGAATATTTTTGGGATTTTTCTATTTTAAGTACACAACAAACATCAGTTGAACTCCCCTTCCAATCAAATTGCACATTGTAAAAAAAATATATATACACAAACGTATACTCAAAATTAAATATATAAAATTAATAAAACAAAATCAATAAAGAATTAAAATGAAATTTGGGTTTGACTGTGTGTAAGGCACCATTATCTAGTCGTAGCCATGCCTCTTAACCTTCAAGTCTTTCATAAATTGCATGAAAGCCGTGCACGTCTCATAAAAATCCTCTATTTGTATTGAACAGACATTGATAAGTCTCTTTTTCTTCGTGCTTACTGGGGAATCTTCAGGGTATATAAGTCATAAACATGTTTAAGCTTTGACAGGAATAAGGATTTTCTTTTATCCCGATAAAGGGTTTTGTACTGGGAGTTTTTTTCTCAGCCGAGCTAAGGGTCTACGGAATGTGGTATCGGGATATACAAGTAAAACTGTTTTGATTTGATTTGATAAAAATCTCTCAGTTTGGAAATCACTTTTGAAATCATTTATGGTGAAAGAGAAAAAAAAATACAATCTAGGTTTGAGGAAGTTTTGCTGTGCACCTTAACACCTGGATATCTTCATATGAAATCATCATTTCTGATGAAAAAAAAACACTATACCTTGCGTTTACGTGAGCTAGTTTATAGTATAATGCTTAGAATAAACATATTATCTGGAGCCGAAGTACCAATCAAAAAAACTAGTAATGTTTCTATGGCAGAAGCAGCTGAAAAGAAACTACATCTCAAGGTTATTGTACTGGTAGAAAAAAAGGAAACAAAACTTTTTATCACTGATAGAAACTCAATATGATTGATGATTTTTACATTAGGGAATCCGAGCCCACCCCATTCAAAAGTGTTCTATAGAAACAGTGGCATTGAAGCCATAGCCAGGATCTTTGAAATATCGAGGTCCAAAGTACTGCTCTCCTGTCTAAATAACTGATATTTCTTGACAATATGTTATTGTCAACTGATGAAAAAGATAATCCATCACAACATTAATTATCCATCCAACATAACATTAGTAGAATTGTGCGGTTTTCTGTATCTCCGTTGAACTTCAGTATAACATTTTCTCTACAAGTTAGCATCTCATTATTGGTAGTGGTGTAGCCTTACTTTATCTGGACTAGTCTGAAGCCTACTGAACCACTTTACTTTCTCACCTTCTCTTTGTCTGTGGCTCCAACTTCCCAACCCTTCCTTTTGTTTGCTCTAGCCTGTTTGACATCTTTAATCGGGCGAATGAAAGACAACAATAAGCAGAAATTAGCTTAAAACAACGTCTTCTAATTTGAGGTTGGCAGATAGCATTAGGCCCTAAACTTCCTACACTATAGGACCGTGAATTGAACGGATGTATCTGCAACTGCGTGTCTAGTGTTTATGCAGGGATAATGGTCTCGTCAGCTATTATTTTCACGTGAGGATAAATTAAACAAAACCTGAAGGAAGGATTACCAAGGACATGACCTCAGTGTCTCCAATGGTAAGAGGCATGGTCGCATTTATAAAATGTACCTCTGAGAAACATTTTGTCCACTAATTTGGTTAAAGCTGCCCATCTGGAACAACCATCCACTCAGCTTTAATCAGAGATTACAGGGGGGGTTCTCCCCTAGAGGCTCAGGCCTCGCAGCAGACCCGGTTCCAATCTTATCCGTGGTCGTTCTCTGCATGTCATTCCCCTCTATGCCCCATTTCATCTCTGTATCTCTGCACTGTCCATAAAGCATGGAAAATGCAAAAAAAGCATCTTGATAGCCCCAAATGTCAGCATGGAGGACCGTCCACTGTAAGAACAGAGTAACAGTGTCACTTGGTCTCATTTGAAAGGGGGACCACCCTCCCAACAGCCCCTTTCAGACCCAGGCTGGAGGGTTGACCAGACTGACACCCATGTTACAACACAGTTCTCCAGGACTGAAAGGTTTCAGCACAGTACGCCAAGACCACCAAGTGACCACATCCAATTCTTCACCATCCAACCCTCTACTGAATGTTCATCAAACACCCTCCACCCTTTTCCAGCACTGAGGTTACCGTTCGACAACCAATGCAAATCATAATCACCTGATTGGCAATACTGTTGAGGTTATAATTCTGGAAATACATGTGATAATATGATATGATTTATTTAAATTTATTTGATCAAAAGCTCTATAAATAACAACAGTAAGCCCTGTCTGGTTTGAATATAAAGAGTATTGTAGTATATGTCCCCCTTTAAAAGATGTATGTCTCCCTTTAAAAGCTGGCTGAATGCTTGTGTGTCACTGGATCTGCCCACATGTAAAATACATTGTTCCACCTGGTGGAGTGATGCTTGTGTGCTGTCTCATTTGGCCACCAGAGGGCGAGCCAAGCTTGAAGAGAGTTACAGTTGATTCTGATCGCTTTGACACTTTCTCTGAAACGTTTGCTTCTTTTTGGGAAACTCTACATGCTTATCTCAAAACACACACACAGGTTTGCATCCTGATGTACATTATTTTGAACATAACATCATTTCTTCTTTCTCTAATGGACTTGTATAGCGCTATATCTCCGTTTATCACAGACTCAAAGCGATTTACATTGGTTTTTTTTGTACACATTCACCCAGTCACACACACATTCATACACCGATAGCAGCAGCTACCACACAGGGTAGGCTTAACACTAGGGTGCTAAGTTAACTAAGCTAACTATCGGGAGCAATTCGGGGTTCAGTGTCTTGCCCAGGGACACTTCGACATGTGGCGGGGAGACGGGGGATCGAACCTCCGACCCTGCACACCAGAGGCGAACTCCCTACCCACTTCGCCACTGCCGCCCCATCATTAAAAATACTGTGACCAGATTATTTCTCAAAATGTTCTAATACAAAAAACTAGAGGCCTGTTTCAGGTAGCAGGGTTTACAAACTCAGAGTTTAATCCTGCACTCTGAGTTGGTCAACTCAGAGTTGGTCAACTCAGAGATGTAAGAACCGTATAATAGGCAGGTATGTGGTTAAAAATATGTTGCCGTTATCAACGGTGGAGGATGATTCATTCCGAGCCATTATTGCTAAAATAAGAAATGAGGGGCCTGTACGCCATGCACAAAGACGTTTGCTAAATACCTAGATGCTGATTACGCCATAATGAACAAAGAGCTTAAAAATTGTTTTGAAGAGTTGGAGTTTTTGTCTACAACTGCAGATATTTGGTCTTTTTTTGTGCTACCTAACACATAGGTTTTTTTTGTGTTACCTACTACAGTTTTTTTTGTTGTGCTACCTACTACATAGGTTTTTTGTGCGCTACCTAACAGTTTTTGTTGTGTTACCTACTACATAGGGTTTTTGTGTGCTACCTAACACATAGTTTTTTTGTGCTACCTAACACATAGTTTTTTTGTGCTACCTAACACAGTTTTTGTGTGCTACCTAACACATAGTTTTTTTGTCCTACCTAACACATAGGTTTTTTTTGTTGTGCTACCTACTACATAGGTTTTTTGTGTGCTACCTAACACATAGTTTTTGTGTGCTACCTAACACATAGGGTTTTTTTGTGCTACCTAACACATAGTTTTTGTGTGCTACCTAACACAGTTTTTGTGTGCTACCTAACACATAGTTTTTGTGTGCTACCTAACACATAGGTTTTTTTTGTGCTACCTAACACATAGTTTTTGTGTGCTACCTAACACAGTTTTTGTGTGCTACCTAACACATAGTTTTTGTGTGCTACCTAACACATAGGTTTTTTTTGTGCTACCTAACACATAGTTTTTTTGTGCTACCTAACACATAGTTTTTGTGTGCTACCTAACACAGTTTTTGTGTGCTACCTAACACATAGTTTTTGTGTGCTACCTAACACAGGGTTTTTTTGTGCTACCTAACACATAGTTTTTGTGTGCTACCTAACACAGTTTTTGTGTGCTACCTAACACATAGTTTTTGTGTGCTACCTAACACATAGGTTTTTTGTGTGCTACCTAACACATAGTTTTTGTGTGCTACCTAACACATAGGTTTTTTGTGTGCTACCTAACACATAGTTTTTGTGTGCTACCTAACACATAGGTTTTTTTTGTGCTACCTAACACAGTTTTTGTGTGCTACCTAACACATAGTTTTTTTGTCCTACCTAACACATAGGTTTTTTTTTGTTGTGCTACCTACTACATAGGTTTTTTGTGTGCTACCTAACACATAGTTTTTTTGTCCTACCTAACACATAGGTTTTTTTTGTTGTGCTACCTACTACATAGGTTTTTTGTGTGCTACCTAACACATAGTTTTTGTGTGCTACCTAACACATAGTTTTTGTGTGCTACCTAACACAGGGTTTTTTTGTGCTACCTAACACATAGTTTTTGTGTGCTACCTAACACAGTTTTTGTGTGCTACCTAACACATAGTTTTTGTGTGCTACCTAACACATAGGTTTTTTGTGTGCTACCTAACACATAGTTTTTGTGTGCTACCTAACACATAGGTTTTTTGTGTGCTACCTAACACATAGTTTTTGTGTGCTACCTAACACATAGGTTTTTTTTGTGCTACCTAACACATAGTTTTTGTGTGCTACCTAACACATAGGTTTTTTTTGTGCTACCTAACACAGTTTTTGTGTGCTACCTAACACATAGTTTTTTTGTCCTACCTAACACATAGGTTTTTTTTGTTGTGCTACCTACTACATAGGTTTTTTGTGTGCTACCTAACACATAGTTTTTGTGTGCTACCTAACACATAGGGTTTTTTTGTGCTACCTAACACATAGTTTTTGTGTGCTACCTAACACAGTTTTTGTGTGCTACCTAACACATAGTTTTTGTGTGCTACCTAACACATAGGTTTTTTTTGTGCTACCTAACACATAGTTTTTGTGTGCTACCTAACACAGTTTTTGTGTGCTACCTAACACATAGTTTTTGTGTGCTACCTAACACATAGTTTTTGTGTGCTACCTAACACAGTTTTTGTGTGCTACCTAACACATAGTTTTTTGTCCTACCTAACACATAGGTTTTTTTGTTGTGCTACCTACTACATAGGTTTTTTGTGTGCTACCTAACACATAGTTTTTGTGTGCTACCTAACACATAGGTTTTTTTTGTGCTACCTAACACATAGTTTTTGTGTGCTACCTAACACAGTTTTTGTGTGCTACCTAACACATAGTTTTTGTGTGCTACCTAACACATAGTTTTTGTGTGCTACCTAACACAGTTTTTGTGTGCTACCTAACACATAGTTTTTGTGTGCTACCTAACACATAGTTTTTGTGTGCTACCTAACACATAGTTTTTGTGTGCTACCTAACACATAGGGTTTTTTTGTGCTACCTAACACATAGTTTTTGTGTGCTACCTAACACAGTTTTTGTGTGCTACCTAACACATAGTTTTTGTGTGCTACCTAACACATAGGTTTTTTTTGTGCTACCTAACACATAGTTTTTGTGTGCTACCTAACACAGTTTTTGTGTGCTACCTAACACATAGTTTTTGTGTGCTACCTAACACATAGTTTTTGTGTGCTACCTAACACAGTTTTTGTGTGCTACCTAACACATAGTTTTTTGTCCTACCTAACACATAGGTTTTTTTGTTGTGCTACCTACTACATAGGTTTTTTGTGTGCTACCTAACACATAGTTTTTGTGTGCTACCTAACACATAGGGTTTTTTTGTGCTACCTAACACATAGTTTTTGTGTGCTACCTAACACAGTTTTTGTGTGCTACCTAACACATAGTTTTTGTGTGCTACCTAACACATAGTTTTTGTGTGCTACCTAACACATAGTTTTTGTGTGCTACCTAACACATAGTTTTTGTGTGCTACCTAACACATACGTTTTTTTTGTGCTACCTAACACATAGTTTTTGTGTGTTACCGACTACTTAGTTTTTTTAACACATATTTTGTGTTTTGTTTTGTGTTACCTACTACATAGGTTTTTTTTGTGTGCTACCTAACACATGGGTTGCGTTCCGAATCGCATACTCTTTCTTTTTTCTATTCTACATACTACTTCCGACGATAAAAAGAATCTAGTTGGGATGCAGTAGGCATACTATTGGGACATACCTTTACTCTCTTCTGTCATCATAACATTGTGCCTTGATCTTGCCTCTTGCTTTTATATCTGTCGCATCCCCGTTTGTTTTCATATGGAGGCTTCGTCGATGTGACGTCACTTCACGTGCACACTGGATTTTAGGTCAAAATGTTGCTCTGTTTGCTAATTTTTAATGAGGCTATCACTGTCGGACCTGCTGAAGGACCTGTAATGACAGATGCAAAAAAATATAGCATTCTGGTTTCACTAGTCATTGCGGAAATATAATTCATAAACATATTTAGGTTCAATGCTTTAATTTTCTTTTCATGTACAAAGTAGCATACCAGGGAAAAACCATGGTATCACCACCTCACCATCAGGGATGTGCACAGTGGTGGTGTTGAAGCACTTGAATGTCCCCTTTTTGCAAGATTTGTTTAGGCCATATGTCATCAATTCTCTATGACATACGTGTTCTTATAAATCCCAAATAAATTGCTTTCAAATTCAGAGTGACAGTAAAGGATCCCCTGCCCCTACCTCTTCGAATTCCCTATTCACACAGCCATCACAGCGTTTTGGAGCGCTGTGCAGAGCAGCAGCATCCACGTCAGGGATTGCCTTCATTAGTGATAGCCAGGTAACAATAGTGTTTGCCCTGACACCTGACAAGACAACCATGGCGGACCGGATCCAGAGAGGCAAGAGCAAGTGCCCATCTTCAATCTAAAATCTACATTTATGTTCATACTGGCCAAAAAAACTTGCTCTCAGTATAATTTCAACTATATGAAGTGATAATATGTGTAGTTATTTTGAACATATATCACGTATTCAATGTATAGCAGTGGTTTTCAAACTGTGGGGCGCGGGGTTATGGCAGGGGGGGGCGCGGATGAATATGTGAAAAAAACTTAAAAAAAAAAAAAAAAATTTGAGTTTCTGTTTTTTATATTAACATCACTGCATAGCTGGACGATAGTTCTTCTGCTTCGTTCCTCTCACTGCATTTAAATGCATTCACTATATTACAGAGAAATAGGTCTCGTTAAAGAAAAAGAGCACCAAGCCCAACCCAGAGGACCCTGCATACATTTCTTTATTTTAAATTAATATTTTTATGGAAAATCCATGTGTCTTTCTTCAATAGCTTCTAATTCGTCCAACCCAGTGTCTCCACATTATTTGTTCACACAAAATTCCTCATAATAAGCCTCTTAATTTTCCTCTCAAAGTGCACCAGATTCATGCATTTCACTTTTAAAAGGCGAAAAAAAATCTCCCGGGGGGGCATACCCCCGGACCCCCCTAGGAGGGTCTGCTTCTCCACTGGCTACTATTTTCCCCCAGCAGGACATAGGAGGCACTTGTAACGGTTGGGTCTGGAGGACACAGGCGCGGAGACAGTATAAGTAAAAGATGATTTATTTCAGGAGAAACCAGCAGGGTGTTAGGACCGTGATCCGGGGAGGGGAACTGGCTGGCATGGGGGTCCAGGGAGAGAGCAACGGGGCAAGTCCAGGGGGCTGAGTGGAAGCAGGCTAGAGCAGACAGGCAGGAGGGGTCCGAGGAGTAGTGCTGGAGAGCAAGGGCTGGAGCTGGTGGCTGGAGTCAGGCCGGGAGAACTGTGGCAGAGAAACAGGGGTTAACCAGGAAAAAATGCAGAAAAGCGGAGTCGTAAACAGGTGAGCAAGAGAGTGAACTGACTGTATGAAAACGGAAGCTACAATCTGGCAGTGTCTGGAAGGTAGGACCGGGTATATGTAGGGCAGTTGATGATGATTGAAGGCAGCTGTGAATGTAGGTAATTGACTCCAGCACACCTGATTCCAACCCTGCAATTAGAACAGCACACAGACAAGGGTGAAAGGGAAAACACACACAAGGCCAAGGGGCCCAAGCGGGATCATGACAGCACTAGCGAAAAAACACTGGGTGTGTGAATGACATTGACATTTGCACACTCAGTCCATGTTTAAGGAAGCAGGATTAAAACACTGGATTAACATACCTCATGGTGCTGTGGTAAGCATGTTTTTTTTCACCAAAATAGGTATTTTGCATGTCAAAGTAAATTTTCTTGCTGTCAACTTAATCAACTGTTGTGCCAAAGCAAATGTATTCACGTAGAAAAACTTCTATCAAACGTGTTGATGAACTACCAACATATGAAACCATGTGATGCCTGAAATGCTAAGAGAGGTAGTTTTTTCTCAAATTGTGGAGTTGGGGGAAAGTGAGCCAAATGCTGTTGGGGAAAGTGAGACAGTGGCTCACCATGAGGCACAAGTTAAGTTTAGTCTTAAACATATTTTAATGTAATATTACATGACATATGTTTTATTTTAATGTCATACACATTGTAGAAAAGCCATCATGCCAAGGAAATACACCAGGAAGACGACCTGGGGCAACCACACGGAAAGAGCACCTTCTCATCTATCCCTGTAACCTTCAGGGCTGGAATGTAGAGTAGGCCTAGTTGTAGAGTATGGTAGGCTGATGTTATAATCCAGTTGGGTCTTCTCCTGTGTTCTGAGTCCCAGGCTGTTCTCGCTGGTTCTGATTTTCCTATGCTTTGACCCCCAGACACTAGCTGGCTCTAAAGGTGCGAACACACCAAACGCGTAGCCGCGTACAGACGCGTATAAAATCGTCTATTTTTCCATAGGGAACCATTGGTTTACGCGCATACATGGCGCGTAGATGCGTCACTCGCGCTAAAGCAACATTTTAGCCGCGTTAGCTGCGTATGAGCCGCGTATATACGCGCCTACGCAGCTGCGCGCCGAGTTCAAAATATTGAACTTTTTACGCTCCTACGCATGACGATTAGCCGCGTTGGGCTTGACCCGACGTCACATACATTGGCACGGTCGGAGAACAGTGTACTGTACACAGAGGCTGATGAGAGACACCCAAGGAGGAAAATGTATTGCAGACGGCCCGGTGCTGTATGACAGCAGCTCGGGAATAGAAGACGTGGGGAGAGTAAACCAGGAGAATGGACTTCCTGGTTAATTCAGTGAATATGTGTGGCTGTGCTTTAGCCGATAAAACAAGTTAGCGCCGTATAGCATTAGTTAACTCACCCGGTTGTGTGCGGGCGGCTAGTGCCTCATATTATGAACCCAAACATGACGGCTATGTCCGGGGGACTTTCACAACAAGTACCTACAGTGAAGCACCGGTGTTGATCTACGCCAGCCACGGTCCCCTGTCACAGCCAGCTGATTGGCTATCGTGGCTAAGCGTAGGAGTGTAAAAAAGTTCAATATTCTCAACGTCATGCGTAAGGTGAAGTTAGGTGCGCTTTTACGCTGCAATGGTTCCCTATGCAAAAATGCCCATTTTCTACTCCTCTAACACGTGTAAAGCGTTTAGTGTGGGTGCACCTTAAGGCACAATGTGCAATAATCATGCTGTCTAATCAGCATCTTGATGCCGCACCTGCCACAGGCCACAAGCAACAACCTGATCAACTCTATGCAGGCCCGTCCACACAAATGGCTGGGCCCCAGAAAACCTCTAGTCAATGGGCCCTTACTCATATTTTACTTGTATCAATGTGTGTGCGCTCATCCCTAAATAAACACATACATGTATCGGTAGATAGACTAACTATCTTAACAACCAGGGACGTGCAGCGAGAGTTTGGGGAGCAGGAGCTCAAGTGAGAAAAGGGACTCTTTTGTGATTATTATATATTTTTTTTTAAATAGTAACACATTTCTGACTTACTTACCAATTTATTGTAAAACCCTAAAACTCACGCAACAGATTTCTACAAAATAACATTGGTTTTCTTGAGTATTCACTAGGTTTATTACAGGAGCAGGCAACAACAAAGGACACTATAACAGATATGGCCTATGCCGCGGGCCACCGAGGTGAGGTGCAGTGAAAAACTGGTCAGACCTCCTTATGGTGTGACACCTGGGTCTGTATATGCAGTATGTTCAGTAAGTGACATGAAACTCATGGAACATTTTTCAAATTGTACCTGGCTGCTCGTGTCAACCTGAAGACATAGGTCAAAGACTTTGGACGTTACTGTCCCAAAAAGGAAATTCTTTAACACAAAAATGTAAGTTACAAATTTAAACCTGTTTGTAGACTCAGGAAACAACAGAGTAATAACCTTGTCAACTTTATAAGAATGAAGAAGAACAAGAAAAGGTAGACCTGTTTTCTGTTTTACCTGAGGGGGCCAAAGACTTTTCACAATTGATAGATCAACACCCAGACACAAGTAGCAGAACGACTCAAATAAAATAATGTAAAATAAAAATCGACTAAAATATTCCAGCCAAAACTGTACAAAAATATATCAAAACCCAATTGTGTTACCATATGGCACACCAAAAAGTACAGGAAAGTAATGCATAATTGTATTAAAGAACTACATTGATCTGATATGGAGACACCTGAATTCATCAAGGAAAGAATCTTACTGTTACTCAAACTTAAAAAAGCTCTTCAAGACTAGATACATTTTTGAGAGTTTAAATGAAATGGATGCTAGGCTGTAAGATTCTACAATTTCTGGGAGAACAAATTGATATTTATTTTGAGATTAACACATCCAAAACCTCGCCCACAACCAGGGCCGCCCATAAGGGGTAGAAAGTGGGAAGGCTTTCTAGGGCCCAGCCACTTGGGGGGCCCATGGTCTTTGGAAGCCAAGAACCTAACTAAGCTAAACTTTATTTTTAGATTTTTAGATATTTATGTCAATATCTATTCAAAGTTGGGTGTTTACACGATGCCGCGGCTCTGCTTACGGCCATTTCAAAAGCCTGGCCCAGAGCCAGCAGCTGGACATGTTTAATACTAAGTGTCGCCAGAACGGGAACAGGGTGGGCGGGGCACTACTCTGAGCGTCAAATGTTAACCCGGTTAGCGGTTATTCGCTGAAAATTACCTATATGCCTTTAAAACAACATACCTTAATGTACATTTTTGTGGGCACGGGGTGGAAAATCTGGTTTTGCAGGTCTTGAATCCGTTACGGTTTGGTCGACAGCCCAGAGATTGGCAGCAAAAAGTCGATGGACCTCAAAACTAAAGTCTTGAATGCCTAACGGTCTAAATGAAGTACAATAAAGTACATTTTGTGCTGACTCTGGACTGGAGACCATGTGTTGTGGAAGATAATTCTAAGTTGGTCCAGTCTACCATTGATGGTATTCTGGACCATCATTTATACAGTCAAGCCTGAAATTATTCATACCCCTGGCAAATTTTGACTTAAAGTTACTCTAATTCAACCAGCAATTGTAAATGTACATTGATTGTAAATGACACAGGCTTCTCCCAGAAGATAATAAGACCGACGATGTACAAGAGGCATCATTGTGGAAAAAAAATTAAAAATTCAGCTTTGATTTACATTTGAACAAAAAGTGGCATGTCCAAAATTATTCATACCCTTCTCAATAATCAATAGAAAACGCCTTTATTGGCTATTACAGCAATCAAACGCTTCCTATAATTGCTGGCCAGCTTTTTACATGTCTCCACAGGTATTTTTGCCCATTCATCTTTAGCGATGAGCTCCAACTCTTTCAGGTTTTTCAGGTTCAATCTTGGCTCTGCTGGAGGCATCGTCTCATGGGAGACAAACCAAAGGACACTGCACACTGCTGGGTTCATTGGATGCAGACCAAGGAGGATGCCACTTCTCCAGATAAGGTACATTCATCTGGACAAAGAAGAAGGACTTCTGGTCAAAATGTAATTGTTTGGCCACAATGATGTATCCTTCATTGGGCATAAAAAAGGAGAAGCCTTCAACCCTAAGAACATCATCCCCACTGTCAAACATGGTGTTGGGAACCTAATGCTTTGGAGGGTGTTTTTCAGCCAATGGACCAGGGAACCTAATCACACTAAACGGCACCATGAACAAAGAGCAATACATCAAGATTCTTAACAACAACATCAGGCAGTCTGCAGTGACACTTGGCCTTGGGCACCAGTGGACATTTCAGCAGGACAACGACCCAAAACACATAGCAAAAGTGGTAAAGAAATGGTTAATGGACAAACACATTAACGTTTTACAGTGGCCCAGCCAGTGTCCTGACTTGAATCCAATTGAGAATCTGTGGAGGGAGCTAAAGATCAGGGTGATGGCAAGAAGACCCTCATTGCTAAAGATGAATGGGCAAAAATACCTGTGGAGACATACACTCAACAAAAATATAAACGCAACACTTTTGTTTTTGCTCCCATTTTTCATGAGATGGACTTAAAGATCTAAAATTCATTCCAGATACACAATATTACCATTTCTCTCAAACATTGTTCACAAATCTGTCTAAATGTGTGATAGTGAGCACTTCTGCTTTGCTGAGATAATCCATCCCACCTCACAGGTGTGCCACATCAAGATGCTGATCTGACATCATGATTAGTGCACAGGTGTGCCTTTGACTGTCCACAATAAAAGGCCACTCTGAAATGTGCATTTTTTTGCTTTATTGGGGGTCTGGGGACTCAGAACCAGTCAGTATCTGGTGTGACCACCATTTGCCTCATGCAGTGCAACACATCTTCTGTGCGAAGTTGCTGGATATTAGTGGGAAGTGATGCACGCTGTCGTGTACGCCGGTCAAGCACATCCCAAACATGCTCAATGGGTGACATGTCCGGTGAGTATGCTGGCCATGCAAGAACTGGGACATTTTCAGCTTCCAAGAATTGTGTACAGATCCTTGCAACATGGGGCCGTGCATTATCTTGCTGAAACGTGAGGTGATGTTCATGGATGTATGGCACAACAATGGGCCTCAGGATCTCATCACGGTATCTCTGTGCATTCAAAATGCCATCAATAAAACGCACCTGTGTTCTTCGTCCATAACAGATGCCTGCCCATACCATAACCCCAACACCACCATGGGCCACTCCATCCACAACATTGACATCAGCAAAGCGCTCACCCACACGACGCCACACACGCTGTCTGCCATCTGCCCTGAACAATGTAAACCGAGATTCATCCGTGAAGAGAACACCTCTCCAATGTGCCAGACGCCATCGAATGTGAGCATTTGCCCACTCAAGTCTGTTACGGCGACGAGCTGGAGTCAGGTCAAAACCCCGATGAGGATGACGAGCATGCAGTTGAGCTTCCCTGAGACGGTTTCTGACAGCTTGTGCAGAAATTGTTTGGTTATGCAAACCAATTGTTTCAGCAGCTGTCTCAGTGGCTGGTCTCAGACGATCTTGGTGGTGAACCTGCTGGATGTGGAGGTCCTGGGCTGGTGTGGTTACACGTGGTCTGCGGTTGTGAGGCCGGTTGGATGTACTGCCATATTCTCTGAAACGCCTTTTGAGACGGCTTATGGTGGAGAAATGAACATTCAATGCACGAGCAACAGATCTGGTTGACATTCCTGCTGTCAGCATGCCAATTGCACGCTCCCTCAATGCTTGTGGCATCTGTGGCATTTTGCTGTGAGACAAAACTGCACATTTCAGGGTGGCCTTTTATTGTGGACAGTCTAAGGCACACCTGTGCACTAATCATGATGTCAGATCAGCATCTTGATGTGGCACACCTGTGAGGTGGGATGGATTATCTCAGCAAAGCAGAAGTGCTCACTAACACACATTTAGACAGGTTTGTGAACAATGTTTGAGAGAAATGGTAATATTGTGTATCTGGAATGAATTTTAGATCTTTAAGTCCATCTTATGAAAAATTGGAGCAAAAACAAAAGTGTTGCGTTTATATTTTTGTTGAGTGTACTAAAAGCTGGCCAGCAATTATAGGAAGCGTTTGATTGCTGTAATAGCCAATAAAGGCTTGTTCTATTGATTATTGAGAAGGGTATGAATAATTTTGGAGATGCCACTTTTTGTTCAAATGTAAATAAAAGCTGAAAAAAATGTTTTTCCACAATGATGCCTCTTGTACATCGTCTTATCTTCTGGGAGAAGCCTGTGTCGTTTCCAATCAAGAACCTGGACTGGGTACCACATAACTGATCTGAGGGGGAATGGAGGTCGGCCAGGGTACTTGTATAACTTATCATTTGATCCCTTATACAGTATATATATATATATATATATATATATATATATATATATATATATATATCTTCCTACACTCAAACAATTGAAATTAAGTTGAAGTGCTCAGTATTGAATAATGACATTAAAAAACGTAACATCTGTTCTCTGAAAAAGAGTGGAATAGCAGAGTAGAATGCATTTCCAATAGAAACATTTTCATTGACAGCTGTGATTCACAGACCGTCCAGAATAAAGATATGTTGTTTTTGCTGTTGAAATGTTTTTTTGTGCTCAAATTATAGGGTGACATAGGACATGGGATGGTTTGGAGACTGAAAGTTATTTCTTACAGTACCTAGTATTGTATTTTAGTTCAGCCAATCACTTGGATGAATTCATTGCCAAGACAACCAGTCCTGAGTTGCACTTGTAGCCACTAGAGTGAGGCTTGAATTGATGTAACGAAACACTTCTACAGTAATCTGGATTTGCTGATTAAGACCAAACAGTACCCAACTGTAAACTCAACTGCAGTGGTTTGTGTGTTTCTGTCTGCTTATTCCCCTGTATATATGAATATTTAATACAAATCAGTGCTGGAGATTAGTTCAAGAGGTTCAAATGGACGATGTCACTGAAATGTCTGACACATTGTGTGTGGACAGAATAGCTAAGGAGCAAGTCATCAGAGTTGTGGGATGAAATGAGGCTAAGGTTGTCATGGCAATAGGTCATCTAGTCGTTTTTTTAAATATTTATTTTACTTCGACTGCTGGGAGTTTGGTCTTTGGATAGCGTTTCCTTAAGATGTTATATTTTTAAAAACATATATAATTTACTTCTAGGGGCCATGTCAACCAAACGTGCTTTTTGCCCTGCAAGAGCCTATCTGCAATGCATTCTCTATAGGACGCACTGGCAGCGTGCATATTAAAAGCACAGCTGCTGTTTAATGCTCTCTGTGCCTCGCGCTTTGAGGCGGAGAGCTCCGAGTGCTTTTAGTTAAAAACCGTTGAACCTTTGAAGAAAAGTGCTGCTCATCAACAGCTCTTTGTTCTGAACAGCCAGCCATTGGGGCACAGATACCCCTTTCCCACCAATAGGAACCAAGTGCCAGCTCCAGGCTGTTGCTGGGGCCAGTTCACAACTGGTTACACCCTGGCACCAGTTGTAAACCGGTGTGTTTCCCACCGGACAGTGCCGGCAATAAAGTAAAGTCATGACGTGACTGTAAACGTCTGTCTACGTCGCTGCTCTCGTGGCTAACGCTGAAGGGCGCTAGCTTTAAGCACAACAACAGCGGCAGATAAGTCTTATTTTTAGACGTGTTGCCTCTGGCTTTGCTTTGTTAACCAAACAGGACCCATACAGCGTATTTTCGCCGCTTGATTTGATAAGTACGTTCGGTAATCATGTTATGTTTACGTCTCGTAGTAGAGGTGTTTTTAAATATGGCGGGCATCTAGTTTTAGTCGTTCAAAGTCACTTAAACCCCCTTTCAGCCCCATTCTGATACTCGGTTTGAACTTCAGCATGTTGTCTTGACCACGTCTACATGCCTAAATGCCTTGAGTTGCTGCCATGTGATTGGCTGATTAGATATTTGTTTTTACAATCAATTGAACAGGTGTAATAAAGTGGCTGGTGAGTGTATAGGTTTGCTCATATGAGGCATATTCCTAATTAAGTTGTGTATATCTCTCTTTTTCTCAAAATAAATGGCTAACTTAATGTCTGTTAGTTCCATGGTGTACAGGTGAACATATGGCAGCTCTGACATGCAGCTGTTTGAAGAGCTCCTTGCATGTAATAATGGAAACTCTCCCGTCCTCTTTTCCCCCGGGCTTCGGAGTAGACATGGTCTGTGTTAACTGAAAGAATAGATGTCTGTAGGGGCAACCCAGGAAAAAAAGGTCAGACAGGAATCCCCTGTCTCTCCTCTGTCACTAAGAGGGATAGAATAGGGCAGGATAAAGAGAGGGGGAATTTCCTTTATATACTTTCTTTTGTTAGGAGTGGAAGCCATTGCGCATGCTCTTTTTTAAAATTTCCTCTGTTATATTTATGTGATTTGATTAAAGGTCCACAATGCAGTTTCATTCTTAGTATGGAATAATTCCATCTAGCACCAGGAACCAAATGTAAGACTAGAATATGTTTGTAAACCAAACAGCAGGCCCTGGTGCTGTAAACAACAACAGTGAAACAGTAACTTTTAAGGAAGCTTTCTAACTTCAAACTGTTCCAGGGATCACACAAGTTTGATTATTCTGTTATTAGAATATATCTTCGAAAATGTTCACTTCTCTGACTCACCCAAAGTAACATATAGTGCACCTTTTATGATCCTCATTAGTTATTACCATAGCAACAACTATTCATTCTTGGGTCCACAGTAAAGATTAGACAAAACAAGACATTCAACAGTACAGAATACTACCACATTGTCAATAAAGCCCCAAAATAGTTAATGGATATTCAGTTCTCCTGTTCCATTCACATTTCCTGAACAAATGTTTGAGACAAGAGACCAATAAAGACGTTATTGCACCAGTGTACATTAGTGTCCCTACTGAGGTGAACACTCCACATGTAATACACATTCCCACTTTCATATATATAAATGCAGTGCTATGTTCCAATTTGACACTGACTTATTGCGTCACAGTTTTCTTTAAGACATTGGTTTTAGGTCAACCCAGTGGTGTGTGTACTTAAACACGTCACACACTCTACAGTATAACCTGTTGAAGGTCTAGGAAAAGGCTGAGGAAATTCTTTATGAATATTTCTATGATTTTGATATTACCCTTGTATCAGATGGCCAACATGCCATTTCTGTGCACTTGTCCTGAATCATTTGCATATCCCTGTCATTCTCCAACTGCTTTTTAAAGACAGGCTAGCCTGCCTCCTTCTCTACTCTAGATTCCACCCTCATATCTTGTCTGCCCACACCTAGAGCCCACTTCAGTCCCCTCTCAGCCCCCATGCACGTCGTGCTTTTCTCTGCTGTGGCTCCGTAAGTTCCTCTCACTGTGTGAATCTAATTAGGCCAGACACAGCTGGGCAAAAACATTGTTGTTTCAAGCAGTGGTTTTAAAATAATGTATTGAAAGCCAGTGAGGGACAGGACGTGTACACAGGCAAAGCAAAGAAGAAAACCTTAAGACCATCATGATCCTCCAAAATGTTAACAGAGTAATACTAGTGCCCTGCCGTTAACCTTACCTAACCCTGATATTGTTTGAATGTGGCTTTATTGCCAGAATTAATATAAAAAATATGGAATTTGATCACATCAAATGATATACATGTTGTGTAGACCAACTTCAGGTCACATGACACCCAAACTGAACCTTCAGGACAATCTTTACAGGGTGGCTGTTAAACAGTTCATATTTACTCTGACCAGAAGCCTGCATACGAACCGCGAAACTTAACAGTGTTAAAACAGGGATTTTTCTGCTTATAATTACCCTGAAAATTCCCCCCCTTAATTTGCGTCTCCGAGTTCATTCCGAAGCCACTTCTATAAATGCATAAATATTTCACAATCTGTCCCATGAAGTGAATTGTATACATTCTAAAAAGATTTTTTACATTTGTCCGCAAAAACAGCGTGTGCCATAAACTGCTGTGCCACTCTGGCCTCCTTTAAGAGCCAAGTAAAGGTATGGCTAATATAAGAACTAAGCAAAGGTGCAACCACTCTAAATGTATGCTGTACCTTATTAGTTGTGTATTAATTGTGTATTTGTTTAACCTACTAATCCTACTAATGAATGATCCTGTTTTACTTTTCTTTCTTTCTGTTTCTCTGTATTTGTATAGAGCAAATGTTTCTATTGTATATCTTTGTCATTTTTATCGTAACATCAACCTGCCTAATGGACTATAGATGGAAATTAGCCCCTACTGTTGTACGTGTTCATTAATGTGCATTGTCCTGAAACAAATAAATAAATAAAAGTGCATCTTGAAGTTTGAAGCCTGTTTTTGGTGTTGAGGTGGGAAAAGTTTCTCCAATGAATAACCAATGTAATGACACATGGGAAGTACATCAAATGCAACCAAATTAAGATTAGACAAGAAGGGCACCAGCAAAATGACAAAATCACAAACATGCGCTTTGCAGTTAAATAACAGACCAAAATGTTTTTATGGTTAAACCTCCAGAAGGACAGAGTTGCAGGATTTACATTTACAACAATGAGTGAGCATGTTTAAAGCTGCTTGAAATTTCCACATTATATAGATAGATACATAGCCTACTTTATTCATCTCCCAAAGGGACATTGTTTAAATGTTCGTGTATACAAAAATATTTTTTTAGGATATTATTAGCATCATCATTATTATATTATTTTATATTAGTATAACTATTATTATTATTATTATTATTATTATTATTATTATTATTATTATTATTATTATTATTATTATTATTATTATTATTATTATTATTATTATTATTATATTACCATTATTATTATAATACTAAATTGTATTTAATTGAATTGCATGGAATTGTTCAGTTAGAATTCTCACAGTAGAATGCTTCATTGTGATGTGGTAAGGATTCCATCATGACATAATACATAGAACTCTCTGGACCTTGTGGCTTCATTCAGCACTGACCTGTTGAAGTGAGCACACCTAGAACAAACCTAAACCATTATACAGCAAGATACAGCTTTACAACTTCTAAAAAAGCTACACAAGTACAGAAAGAGTATTACTAACTAAAGCCGAGATGAAGCAAAGTCAACAGCAGGCCCTCTTGGCTGAACTGGAGCTGGTGAAAGAGCTGGCTACACTGAGCCCAGAGGAGAGAAGGGCTGAGGGCAGGAGACAGGTGTCAGTCCAGCTGAGAGCAATAGAGACGGAGCGCAGACGGAGAGCTGCTTCTGAGGCCGAGGAGAAATGGGAGAAGGAGAGAGAGGAGAAACACAAGGCAGCAGAACATGTAAGGAGACAGGGTGCAAAGTCCTGGGAGAGTCATGAAATTTGGAGAGAAAAAAAATATTTGGAATGAAGTTTAAGGTTCTTTATTAGTCAATGTACACAAGACACATTGAATTGAATGAACTGTTGGTATGGAAAAGTTTTGAATATACACTCATGTTATGTGTATGCTAGTGATTAAACCATGTTTATTATAATCCCTTAATGTTATGCAAAATAGTTATTTGAATTACTATTGTTAAAATACTAGTGCCGCGCATCATTTATCACATTGGTTGGAGTGTCTTGGAAGTGCGTGTTTTATCATTTATGACTTTTGAAGGATAAATATAACAAGAGAGACACAGCATTATAGAGTCACATGAATGGGATACTTTAAACTACTTAAATATTGTTAAGGAAATTGGGTAAAAAAAATGTTTTTTAAATGAATTGATAAAAATGTCTGTGAACCCTGCAGAGAGAAAAATGCCTGTTGGAGAGGAGGAGGCATGCGGCCCTTGAGAGAGAGATGGAGGAGAGGAGGACTGACTCACTGAAGGCCATGGAGAAAGATGAACAAGAACAACTGAAGAGAGAGAGGGTTCACTGGGGAAAGGATGAGAAGCTTGACAAAAGGCCAGGCTGTACTACCGTAAGTGCTCTAACAGAAGAGCAACATACAGGCTGCACTACCGTAAGTGCTCTAACAGAAGGGCAACAGACCTCCGACCTGAAGGCCAAGGACAAGGGTAGAAAGAAAACTCTGCACAACAACTGGGTTGAAGAGCCGAAGAACGAAAGCGACACGGTGGAAGAGAAGAGGGTGGACCCTTCCAGCGCCACCTATCTCCTGTTTGCAGCACAGTCTGCAGGTTGGCATCAAAGTCCTTTATCCTGATTATTAAAACAATGTAACTATAAAGCTCTTTAGGCGAGACATGGCAGGCAGAAGTATTGTACTTAATGGTGAATTTTGAGATTTTTTTTTGGGCAAGTTTGGCAATTTTGCTTTGATTATTATAGTAGGATTTGCTCATATATTGTTAATTGTCTGATTAATGATACATTTTGTTCTTCAGACATGCCAAAAATGTCCCAAATTGTATATTTATTCAAACATTTATTCAAACATTGCACAATACGTACTTTTTTTTTACCCTATCCACCTGCAGTGTCTGTCCTCAAGTGTTTCAAAATACCATTCACTTTGAGGCTCTGTTTGAACATTCTCCATGTTAAGCCCTCCATTGGTTGTGTGTATATAATTATATATTCATACTGTATATATTTTTTTACTTTTCTCTTAAGCATTTACAGAAACACCCAAATCCAAAATGGGCAAGAAGTGGAAAGTGAAGATGGGATCCTTGCTTGATAAATACCAGGAGCACAGAGAGAGGAAAGAGGAGAAGCGCTCGGTCAAAGCAGAGGCGCAGCACGCTAAGTTCAGAGCCTTCAAGGCCAGCCGGGGCAGACAGTATTCAAGACAGTATGACAACTACACTGCAGGGTTCTCTGCAGGCAGAAACAGCATCCTAAAATCTATCTTTTAATTCAATTCATTTACTTACTTTGTTTTTTTTGTCTTTTGTCATGTATTTGTATTAAACATTTTCTGAAATGAAAACAATATGTTTGAATGATTACTGATGCATTAATAGTGGTTAAGATGTTGTCAAAACCATCGCCCATAAAGTTGGAATACAATATTTTTGGCTGGATGGTGTTTTGTTCCCCGGTAGCACTTTAAAATAAGGTCCACAACATAGTAGTACCTACTACATAGATATGTGTTACCTACTACATTGTTTTTTTTGTGTTACCTACTTGTTACCTACTACATAGGTTTTTATTTGATTGTGTTACCTACTAGTTACCTACTACATAGGTTTTTATTTGATTGTGTTACCTACTCCTGGTTGAGGAGCCCACTGATCCCATAGGCATATGTAATGGTATCAACAATCCAGTGGGACAGCCTCTGCTTTGTTAGAGGATGACCCTTGTTAGGGCCACCGTTGCAAACAAAGACCTGCTCTGACGAATACAGGCTGTAGCAGAAATATAATCCCTAAGAGCCCGCATTGGGCACAGTAGCTCAGACCTGCCCTCCTCAGATGGGGGGTCAAAGCGTGCCAGCTGGATTGGATGATTAAGGTGGTTGCGTGGAAGCACCTTGGCAGGGTGATACCTGAACAATAAAAAAAACTAATGTGGTAGGTTACCCAAAAAATTATGAAAATGAAAATTATTCCTTATACAGTATGTGACATGTTGTCAATAATGTAGGCAGACACAACACCAGACACAAATGTTGTCATGTTATTTCATCTTTCAATTAATTAAAAAAAAAGATTGCTCCCATAATGTCATGGATGCTTGTCAGTCCTTTTCTATGTAAGTAAGCCCCTGGTCTGGTAGAAACAGGGCCAGCCCCGGTGAGAGTGTTTCAGCCCTGTCTCCTTGTGTCTGACATGATGTGTGAAATAAACCCAGGGGATTCTTCTTCTTCATATCCACTGCCCCAGATCTATCACCCCACACTCTCTTTGTCCAATCCAGCAAATAGTCAAAGTCACCTTGACCCAAAGAGGGAGGGGCCCTGGCTATTCTGGTCCACAAGGAACAGCCACTTCATAACGCTCCATAGCTCTGATTTGATGAGGCCAAATATTTCCTTTGTCCCTCAAACTCTCTCTCAGATCCACTCACCTGAAGCTGCTGCTCTATAGTATAGATCTTTTTTTTACCACACTTCATCGCAATCACCTTTTTATATTTAGAATCAATACAAGATTACCATTGGAACATGTTTCACTGTTGTTTCCATATAGAGACAGACACATGTGAGATGGGAAGTTTCAGCTATCAAAGTAAAAGCTTTGTTAAATTGATCATCGCTCATACAGCCCCACAAACAATTGTTCTGACCTGACCTTCATTGGAAGTCATTACAACTGTATTTACTGTAGCTCTCTGATAACAGGCAGTAATGTGAATACTTCCCAACCCCATGGGGCTATACAACCCAATCCTAGACCTAAATCAACTCTGACAAGTAGGACATGTATATGTGTTAGTAGACACCGTGGGCTCCACATGAGTGGTCAATGATCTGGTCAATGATTGAATTCCTTCGTGATTTTTCTCTACTTACGACATCTATTGCAGGATGTCCATCCTGGGAGAGGGATCACTTACTCTGTCAACTCTCACTGAGATTTCTATTTTTTTTAATCCCCATAAAAAGTTTTTTACTGGGAGTTTTTTCTCAGCCGATCTAAGGGTCTAAGGGCAGGGTGTCATACTGTATGGAATATGAAGCCCACTGAGGCGAATGTCTATTTGTGTTATTGGGCTATACAAATAAAACTGATTTGATTTGATGAGTTCTCCTCCTGTCCCTCCTCTGCTGTCTCCTGGCTGTCCTGTCCTCCTCCAGCCTACAGCCCCCCCAAGATGCTCCCAAGATAAAGTCACCTATACCCTCACCGGCCACTTTATTAGGTACACCGGTTAAATTTTTTGTTAACACATAACTTATCAGCCAATCACATGGCAACAACCCAATGCATTTAAGCATGTAGATCTGGACAGGGCAACTTGTTTGAGTTCAAACCGAGCAGAATGGGGAAGAAGGGGATTTAATTGACTTTGAACCTGGCATGGTTGATGGTGATGTTTAAAGGGCTGGTCTTAGTATATCATAAACTGCTGATCTATTGGGATTTCCACTCACAACCATCTCTAGGGTTTACAGAGGATGGTCAGAAAAAGGAAAAATATTCAGTGAGTGGCAGTTGTGTGGACTAAACTGCCTTGTTGATGTCAGAGGTCAGAGGAGAATGTGGTTGTGGTGTAATTACGTGGGGGATATTTTCTTGGCACACTTTGGGCCCCTTAGTACCAATTGAGCATCGTTTAAACAGCATAGCCTACCTGAGTATTGTTGCTGACCATGTCCATCCCTTTATGACCACAGTGTACCCATCTTCTGATGGCTACTTCCAGCAGGATAATGCACCATGTCACAAAGCTCAAATCATCTCAAACTGGTTTCTTGAACATGACAGTGAGTTCACTGTACTCCAATGGCCTGCACAGTCACCAGATCTCAACCCAATAGAGCCCCTTTGGGATGTGGTGGAACCAGAGATTCTCATCATGGATGTGCAACTGCCAGATCTGCAGCAACTGTGTGATGCAGGGCTGTACGCTTATTTTTTTGGGTAGTAGCACTGGTGCTAGCAAGCAAAAAAAATCAGTAGCACAAAAATAAATTTGGTAGCACACAAAGTATGATAGAACACTTGCATAACCTTAACCCTTGCATTTCGCTGTAATTACCTTTGAGCCTGTCATCTTGGTCTCATTTGAGATTCTCAATTAATATTAGCCTATATCTACCTAGTGTGTGCAGTAATAATTGTAGAAAAATGAATAGGGTTGCACTGATTGCAATTTAGACAAAATAACCTAACCTGCCAATTACAATTTTTTGCTGATTCAGAATTATTTCTCCCCATAAAACTATAAAAATAATATCTATCTATATATTTTTTGTATATACACAGCATATCATTATTATATTAATAATAATATTTTTTTTTTAGAAAATGTCCTTCTGTTAATTACAACCAAACTTTAAAACATTAAACATAGCCTATTAAATAAATAAGTATACATATTGTTACAATTTAGGATAAATTGAATAGGTTGTTGTAAATGTGTTGGGAGTAGCCTAGTTCTTCAGTTGCTTATTTCAAACTTTGAAAATAGACTACTGTTGACTGCTCTCTGCAGCTGAAGGATCTTTGCCTTTCAAGGTAGCGCACTGCAGGGCTGTGAAGCGCTAACTTCCTGTTCTTACCGGCTTCAAAATAAAAGTCAACTAATTTTTGGCTATAGCAACAGACTTTTAATGTGAAGGCACACATGAAATGTTCTGTTTGCACACGCGCTAACTTAACTGCGTTAAGAGCCGTCTCATTCCGGTTATTACCGTTTGTGAAATTTATTAGACGCTCGAATCGCCACATCTTTAACCAGCCAAAGTGGAGGGTAGACTCAATAACTTACTCGCCTAAGACTACATTCACCCGCATTTGGAGAATGTTAATGTAGAGCCCTCTAAGCAGTGTTTTGCATCGCTCCTTTGTGTCTCAAAGAGACAGCATCTGCTCATTAGCAACCTGTCGCACTAGTGCGAGTGGACTTGTATTCGTCATCGCACGTGATCAATTTCAGTAGCAAATGCGATCAAAACTGTCGCACTGTACAGCCCTGAGTGCGATGCTATCATGTCAATATCTATGGTCAATATGGACAAAAACCTCTGAGGAATGTTTCCAACACCTTGTTGAAAGTATGCCACAAATGTGACTAAAGGGACTCCCATAGTACAGTTTGACACAAAACAACACTCTCTCTTTTCTCCACCTCTCAGATATCTCTCCCCTTATGAAGTCCGGGGTGAAACCACGGCCCCTCATTACCAAGCTTTTGGAAGGCGGGGCTTAAGGAGACCGGTGCTAAAACGCTGAGTTTTAGATGGATAAAGAGGCTGAAAAGAGGAGAATTAACATGGCTCTGTGAGAAATATAAAAGGTTTGTAAAACTGATGTACAAAGGGGGGAAACAGTGAGGTGATCAATAGCAACATGCCTGCTTACAGAGACTAAGCCAGGGGTCGGCAAGTAAGTTTTTGCCTCAGGCCAATTTCTTTCCCAGCAGGTAGGTGGCGTGCCGGAACATGATCAAAGGCTAATTCAAGGAATTGATTATTGAAAAATTTATCTGGAATTTGCGACTGAATCACTCAATGGGCCACGACACGATAAATGTAGGGAAGGAATTAAATTAAAATAACTCAATAAGATGTGAAACATTTTAATTTAGAAAATTACAGGCTGGTTTGTTATGCAAAACACACCACACCACACCTACTATCTGAATTAGATTTCATGCATCCTCCTCACATTCTACTGTAGTGTGTTTTTATTAGCTAATTATTGCTTAGAAATTTAAAGGAGCAAGTGATATGGTCCTTTTAGCTAAATTCTTGTCAGTGACTGCAGTTAGCAGTCCCCTCCCTCGTCCCTACGTCACCACCACCACATGAACACACAGCCTTCTTGGTCAGATAGTCCCGCGATTGAGAGCAGCGAGTCATCGTTAACGGACACAGAAACCCACCTCTTTATAGTGCTCTGTCTCCTGATTGGATAAAACGAGCCGGATACTCTAAATTTTTACTGACAATTGCTGTGTCTCAATTCAGGGGTTGCAGCCTACGAAGGCTGCATTTGAAGACCGATTGCGTCATAGCGGTGCGTCAAGGTTTGTCCCATTTCGAAGGCTCCTTCATATGCGGCCGAGAAATGCAGCCTTCATTTCACGGTTTTGAAGGGTCCAACGGATGTATCCTTTGCGTCCCAACGTATCCCAAGATTAATTGCGAGATGGCATAAAATAAAATAAAAAATAACAAAACAGCAATGTGTTGCTCCATCTTCTTTTATCGTCCTTTCTTTTTTTCTTGTCCTTCTTTCTTCTTATACTTTTTTTTTCAACCGCCCTCTCAACCGCCTCTTTGCCGGAAGAATCCACCGGTGAGCCCGGCGTTTTTAGAAGTGGCTGCTGTCTCGGGGGCAATGACAGCGAGATGCTTCGGTGATCATAACGTTATGATAGCCCGACTAGAAGTCAACCACACTTAATTCTCTCTTTCGATCTCGTATAACGATGTTATAGTCTCTCTATATGAGCTTTTATGAAGAATAAAAGTACAGAGAAAAAATACAGTTCCGTCTAAAAAATTATTCCCCTAGAAAATTGGCTTCAATTGCTGGTTCCACGTGTTTGTGTTTAACATAGAATATATATTCAATCTTTTTTAAATGTCTGACACTTTAGCATTGAATTAATACATGGTAGAGCCGTGTTGTTTAGGTCTGGATACTCAGTTTGCAACGATGCCTTTTATTTCCGCCTTGCCGCCGGGCGGCTGCCGCTGAAAGTTTCAACATGGGGAAAGTTTCAACACGGGCAAAATCTGTGCGCGTTCACGTGGGCGGCAACCGCTTCCTGGTCAAACCGCCGCGGCTGTAACCGCCTCCCCTCAGCCGCCCTTCCCTCAATGAAATGAATGGAGGCGGCGAGTTGCCGCGCGGCGGTGGGAAAGGGCCTATAGGGGAGAACGGGGTAATTTGTCACACGGGTAGGTTGTCACAATCGTTATATCTCAGAACCAGAAGGCGCTGTCTGTGAAATTTTGGTATGTAAATATCCTGAATTGGGATCAGAGGGATCAGAGGTCACCTACATAGTCTTCCTTGGAGTTAGACTGCTGAATTTGAGAGACGACTGTTTGTGTTTTTCATGTCAAATTGAAAATATTTAGCTCCTCAGTATTTTTCTTCTAGGCTTTTACACAATGGGTTTATAACAAAACACTTGTTACCCATAAAAAGTGTGAAGGGTAAACTATAGTTTAGATTGTGGTTAGCAAGTTAATTAGTTTTCAGATGGTTGTTGGCCTTGATGCTAGCAAGAAATTCAAGTTGGGGTTGGTCGTCACATTTTTTGGGGGGTTGGTTGTCACATGTTATCCAAAGGCTGCAGCCAGAAAAGGAACCCAATAACGAAATAAATTGTCAAGCTTTATCCTCACTGACACCCCAGAGAAGGAAAGAAGAGAGCAGGAAAAGGCAGCTAGCATGCAAAAGAAAAAAGGGCAACAAAATCAAAGCAAACCCAGTGCATCCCAAACTAGACCAGCTGCCAAGGCTACATTAAGTTATGTAGGCCTATTTGTCAACTTGACAATGCAATTAAACTTTCAAATTTAGTTTTACTTTCTTGCCTTCTTTTTAATATTATTCCCATTAAGATAACATTGTGACAAACAACCCCATAGTGTTTGACAACCGACCCCTTGCTGGGGTTGGTTGTCACAATGTGTAAGGGTGTCTTTGATGATTAATTTCTTCTTTATTACAATAAGATAGAAAAAGTGAGGGGTACACATTTCAAGCCAACACCTTAAGCTTCAATTTATGTGTAGGAATGATTATTGAAAGATGTTTAGGTGATGAGCAATTCTCACTAGAGTAAAAAGTGTGCCTACTTACCCCGTTCTCCCCTAGAGTGTTTCTCAAAGGAATTTGGGAGACTGTGTGTGGGTCCCTGGACCTTCTAGGGAGGTCTGGGGAAATGCTCCCCCGGAAGAAAAATTTGAACCTTTTAAAGTAAAATTCATCAATCTGGTGCACTTTGAGAAGAAAGCTAAGGCTAAATCACCTGTGTCAATGTGGGCTATTTAGTACTATTTTCTGGAATAATTTGGATAACATATGGAATAACAGAATTACCAAAAAGCAGAAAGAAAAAATGTACATGTTTGAAAAAAAACAGTCAACTTTGGATTTTTTAAAATAATCCCTTATCCGGAATTCTCTCTTTGAAGTCTTTTTTAGGCTCCTGATCTCCGTACTGATAATATCCTATTAAGGTAAATACAAGATTACTGCAAGTCTTGTAACATAGAAATAACTTATGGTTGGGACAAAATAATATAATTAGCTTATATTAGCTTCATGACTAATTTAGTACCACTTTGTGTAGTTAAAATAAAATGTGTGGACAGCTTTTAAGATATTTCAATAACATTTGAGGAACAGTTCAACATTAAAATCTGAGGTTTAAAAGGCCCTGAACAGTTAACATGACTCTGATCTTGACTCTGACCTTTCATCTTCATCTTCCTCCTTGCTGCTGGAGGATGCTTTCATCCAGGAGAGCAGAGAGCTGCTCCCCTGGGCTGCCTGCTGTAGCTCCCTTTCTTTTTCCTTTTTTAACCTCTCCTTTCTAGGCATTATACTGCAATTTGTAAATAAAAAGAGACCAACCAACCATATGAATAAGACTGCTTGGTTACATTATAACAAGGCACAAGGCTACTTTTTCCGTTTGTCATTTAGCAAATAAATTACTTCAAGTGTTAATTATATAGCCTAAAGTAAAACTATTCAGCATACTGATAGATTCACATGCTGTACCGATGACAAACTCTGCCGACATTAGTTGTGTTCATCACGTCATATCTATTTTTGTTTTGGGCTAGCTTGTTAAGCAGGACAGTCGGCTAATTTATGCTCAGCTGTGTGGCACTGCATGATAGAGGCTACTTTAAAACAGAGACAAATAAATGCAAGTTATAGCTTGGCAACTGTGGCCCTGTTCTCACGGTGAAAACGTGACAATTTTCCCATTTTTGTTTTTTTTTTAAATCCCGTTCAGACACAATTTATCTGACATCTTCACTCGTACACATGTTTTCAGAGGAAATGGGACGAAATCAATGTAGTAAGCATGCCAGGCCAGCAGTTGGCGGTACAAGGTAGTAGTAAATAGCATTTCCGGTGCATCCGGTGTCGGCTGTAAGAATTGAATAAAAGGCTCGCCTGCGCAAGAACGATTCTTTTTCTCAGCTCTGTGAAAAACAACAACAAACATGGCGACCAGTTTTGTGCAGCAATTCCATATTTTGTTGTAGGAGCGATTGTAGGAGCGATTGTCGTTGTAGGCACGATAACAAACTCATCAGCAACAGCACAGCGAATACAGCTGGGTGATCCGCCATTGTTGTTGTTGTTTTCCAACTGGCGCACATGGACCTACAAAGACGGCGCATGCCCATTTATCTCCAAACGCAATGCGCATGTGTGAGGGTGGAGCCGTGGCGTCAGCGTTATCAGGGGAAATGGTTTCAGTGTTTACAAGAAACCAAAACCGTTGTGTTTTCCAAAAAATCCTCCCTGGGAGGTGATCTCAAAAACTTGCGGTTTCATGCCTGCGTTTGCTGTTTTCATGTACATGATATAGTTCAACCGCGGGAATTTTTCCGCGTTTGCACCGTTTCGTGTTGCAGTGAGAACAGGGCCTGAGGCTTAGGGGGCAAACAATACACTCTTGACTCCATTCATGTATGCTACCTCGCTGGTGGGGCAGGGCAGGCCGGGGAGTAGGTGTGTGTGCAGCAGCTGTGAACTGCTGCTGCAACGCTCCTCCGTTTGTGTCCACTCTGAGCGTTCACGTTGACAAAGGAAGTGTGTGCGGAGGGGGGGGGGGGGGCATATTTATTGGGGCATTATTATCAAACGTTTTTAATCGCTGAGCATTTATAGATGATAATGTCGGCATGGGCCACATAAACTGTGTAAAACATTTTTTTTTTAAACTTTCAGATTTTTATTTTTTTTTTCAAAAGGGCACTTGATACAGCACCACTTTGGGTCTACCTGTGCATGCCACTGTTGACAAGGCTGTCTCCGTTGGCAGCAATCAGGTTTGCTAGGCAGCTCAGGAGCGGCGAGTCGTCACGCAAGGTAATTGCTTGTTACGCAAACCGGAAATGCTCGTATACGGAGACCTGCGGAGACCGTCTCATTTAACAACGCTTGTTCGGCCTTCACGGTCTATGGCCTTCATAGAAGGATGCGGCCCCTTAATTGAGACACAGCTAATTACTGCAAAGCTAATTGACTGGGAGACCTGTGTTATGAACTGCACATGCTAAGTGATTGCTGTAGGAATATAGAGTGATTTAACACATACAGTATATTTACAAAAAAATATCACATACTTCTCCTTTAAATTGAAAGAGGGAAAATTTTCTATTTCTATTTTATGCCATGCGTGGAAGTAAATATTTGTTATGATTGTTGGTGTTTTCTCAGTGCTACTGCATCTGCTGAGTTGAATACATATTTAGGCGAACACAGAAATGTGTCGCTATCCAAAAAGTCTGAAGAGGAAAGTTGACAGTGAAGACAGGACATTCAATGAAGAATGGAAATAACAACATGTGTTCATCCAACCTAGTTGCACCGTTGCCCACAGCCATACAGTTCAAATAGGCTAAAATCACTTTATATTATAAAGTAAATATTTTATTATTTTGTAAAGCCTACTTACTACACACAGGGCTATTTCAGCACCAGGCGCTGTCCACTACCTGCCACGTGCAGACTGATTCATGAAAGTAATGTTTTGAAGTAGCCTAAATACTCTATGTATTTCATTCACTCACAACATGACTCAAAGTAGCCTATACTTTATCTTCAGGGGTAGAATATTTATATTAGGGACTGTCAGTAATATAATGCTAAAAAAAACAAAAAAAAAACAATCAGGTAGAGGATCGTGAGATATTGATGATTTTGACCAAAAGTTAATTTGATAACAAACATTCAGCAGAATTGCTGACTCCACTTAGAAAAAGGGCAGGGTTGGTTGTCCCCTCCAACCCCCCCCCCCCCCCCCCCCCCACCCCTTGTGAACGCCACTGTCGGCTACAGACAGGTGTCAGCAGCAACACTTGCATTACATGTTGCCTGTGTGTTTGCGGTGTTTTCCTGAGCGCTACATAACTTCTGAGACACGCTTGCTGACTTTGTGTCACAAGTCTGCTGTAGTTGAATAGACTTTTAGCAGACTATTATGGAGCCTCCGGACTTCGAAGCCATGAACTTCACGACGGAGCCTCCGGCGGCGACCTACCCGCTGTGCGAGGCGTGGAGGGACGGCGCGGAGGGCTCCGTCTTCCACCTCGCCTACATCTTCCTCTTCCTGGGCTTCATGGGCGGCAGCGGCTTCTACGGGCTGCTGTACCTGTTCACCTTCCTCACGCTGGGCTTCTTCTGCTCCGTCTTCTGGGCCTGGGCGGACCCGTGCACCACCGACACCTTCCTCTGGAGCTTGGCGCTGTTCGCCGTGTGTCTGGCCCAGCTGCTGCACGTCTCCTACCGGCTGAGGAGCGTCTCGTTCGAGCAGGAGTTCCAGGAGCTTTACGGCTGCCTGTTTAAGAATCTCGGGGTGTCGCTCTCGCATTTTGGGAAGATAGTGTCATGCTGTGACGGAGAAATCCACACCTTAGAGAAGGACCACTTTCTCGCCATGGAGGGGAAAACCCCTATTGACAAGCTGTCTGTGCTACTGTCTGGCAGGTGACTCCATCAACAACCATGATAGTGTCAACACTAGCCTACATCACACTATGAACACACCTCGTAACAATATTTTGTGAAATTAGAAATTAAAAATTAAACAAACATTAACAAAGTATGACTTCATGCCAGATAGCCTACTTTCAATTGGCACTGATATGTGTAGGCTTAATCTGTCCTAAGACTTGAATGTCCAAATTTTACAATGAGCCTCATTTTCAAGTTGTAGCCTATAAAAAAATTAACATATTCACCGGTAAGTTTGATTTTAAATGCTTTACCCTTTGTTTACATAGCATGCCCTTTGTTTACATACCTGTTTACAGAACCTAGGCTGTGTATTTTTTAAGAGCACACACTGTAGCCTTACAGGTAAGAGGATCGTGAGGAGATATTCTCTTATTTTACCAACTTTTTTTTTTTCGCCAACAAGAACTATCCAGAACTGCTGACTCCACCTTTAACTTTTGTGGGTATATTTTGTTATAGGCTACAACTAAAAAAGGCGCATTGCTAATTTTTTGAGTTTGATTTGAAATTAATGTTTTTGCACTAAAAAATAATGCATGCCAATTCAACAAAGTTATTTGAGGTTTGAGCTGCTGGATGCTTGATCAAAACATTTATTCTCTAATTAGTTAATGCACTGGACACTGAGGTAGGGGAAACTGGTGTCAGTTGGCACACTTTCAACTCTGCCATATTTCTGTGAAATAACTTAGTTTACATTATTCTAACCATCAGAAAAATAAAGGTTAAGGTCTCCTCTATAAATTATTATATTTCATTGAACACAAATGTTTTGTAAAACAAGATGATATTAGATTATAACTTTGTTGTGCCTTTGTGCCAACAATGCAACCAACCCCTTGGCACATTGTTAAAATTACATTTAATAGAATATTTGCAATTTGTAGAACCAAACAATAATTTCAGGCAAAGTATCAGTACGGAATATACTTTTGTTTGGCACTTAATCCTTCAACCAACATAGGCCTTGTGATAAAAAATACCGTGAAGGTTTTGATCATAGATAGTATATAAAATGGATGTAGCATCCAGGCTGATCTCAGTTATTCCAACTGTCCAATCGTCCTGGCCTATGCGCTTACTTTAACCCAAAGAGTGTGATAACAATGCATAAACAACAACTATTTTGTAAAGGATCAGGGGGGGGGGGGCACAATATCTTTGTTTATGTTTGTGCCCCTTTAATGTAGCCCATTACTGGGCTAGAATTAGTATCAGTCATAGCCTACATTTAGCCTGTGCATGGATGATGCAACAGCTGGTAACTTACTGTGTTGGGCACAGGGCTTTCTAGAATTATCTTCCTTCATCTCCCTACTGCAAGTTTAAATAAGCACCAGATTGCTATGATGTGAAATGAAGCCAAGTCTTCAGTGCCATCTGCGTACATACTAAGTAAATGTACACTCTCACAGTCATGTTCTTCAAATGGTAACTTAGGCAAAACTTCATCTGTAGCGTGCTCCTCCTATTAAGATTTTTAATTTTCTATCATTACCCTGCTGGAGCCCTGTTTGATAGCACACTGAGTGGCGACAACCAATCTGATGTTTCTAGGAAAGGTGTATTTATTTAGACTCATGCACTGCCCCAACTTAAACACAATACATTTTAACATGCAGTTTTACAGCATGAATATAAATCATCTGGAGGGAAACATGAGGTCATTGGACAAAATATGCTCTTCTCAGCTTCATTACCTCGTTAACACGTGTGTGTGTGTGTGTGTCTCCTGACTTTTTTTTTTACTCCTGCCGAACGTGACTCGGGGGCAAATCGACGTTTTCACCTTCCACTTCCGAAGGTCGAGATTCTGACATCATTTTGATCAATTTCCGACTTACACTGGTGAAGATGACACCCCTACTACCTGTGTATAGGGGAAATGTAAGACTGGTGCTACTTGGTTGAAAGTTAGTTTCTTGTTCCTAGTGAAACATGTTATGGGTCTGCCTTGCCTCAAGCACATCACAATGTTGAAGGTCTTTAAGTTGTCTGTCCAAGTTTGGAGGTGGATTTGTGGCCTGTTGTGAGAAGTGTGTTAGCATACAGCTCAAGTAAAAATTCATTAAAGAGGACCTATTATGCTACTTTTCTGGTCTTAATTTCTTGTTTTACACTGCTATAGAGCAACCTGACACGAATCACATCACAAAAAACTATGTAGATTTTCGGGAAGCTCTTTCTCTTATTTTGGCGATCCAGCACATCCTGTCAACACTTGAGTGTGTGTGCTTCGGCTCCCTCCGCCTGTGCATCGGCCATCTCCGCTCCCCTCTCCCCCCTCCTGCAAACCCCACTCCGTTGTGATTGGTTACCTTCCTTCCGGAACACTTTCAGTGGCGGGAAGCGCGAGCATGGACCTATAAGGGCGCGAGGCAGACGCGAGGCAGACGCGAACAGGGAAGTGACAGCATTACCATACATGGAAACATCCGCGTGGAGACGTCACAAAGTTTTATGCGACGTCACAAATTATGAAAGGGTAGACCGCTTTGAACACGTGACTTCTCGACTGGCTAGAATAGTGTTTAGTGCTCTGCACAGACACCCCAGACGGTCAGCAGGGAATATGTCGAAATGCATGTAAGTCATTATTTGATAATTTAGTATGGTTAAGCATGACTATAAATCATCATAACAACGTTTATAGGTCATAAAAGTCAAAAAGCATCATAGGTCCTCTTTAACATTTTCAATAAATTAAAAAATTGCTGACTTCCTTTTGGGCGTGCATAGCATTATATAGGGTTGGCTACCAGACTGTGTTTGGTAACACTTTATAATAACTATCCGTTGTAACTCGTTAATAGATCATTAGTAAACTCTTAATTAATGATTATTAATGATTTGTTAAGTGTTTGTTAGCAGTTTGTTAAGGATTTATAACAATGGTAATCCGAGATTAACTGATCACGTCACGTTCAAGTCCATGGCATGCACAGTGTGTATTGAGTTTATTTAAAAATATTTGAAAATGGGGCTGCCCTCAGTTGCCCATGCACTGTGTATAGTCTAGCCTATTTCAGCCTCGTCGGTATCTCGGATTACCTCCCAGATGAACTGATTCAATTATTAAGCTATTAACTATCTACCATTGTTATAAATCCTTAACAAACTGCTAACAAACACTTAACAAATCATTAATAATCATTAATTAAGAGTTTACTAATGATCTATTAACAAGTTACAACGGATAGTTATTATAAAGTGTTACCCTGTGTTTTTAAAGATTGCGACCAAATTACGTCGGCACCTGGTTTCTACGGTAACAGGCGTATAATTGTCTTTGTCCGCTATCACTTGACCTGCCATTCGTGTCATGTTGTTTTTTTCCCATTTAAAGGTGGGTCATTAATATAAACTTTTTCATTCATTCTTCTACAGAATACGCGTGACAGTCAATGGAGAGTTTCTGCATTTCATCTACCCTTTCCAGTTTCTGGATTCCCCGGAGTGGGACTCTCTCAGGCCGTCAGAGGAGGGTGTATTCCAGGTTCCTTTACACTCATTTGCATGTGCAGATAATCAGGCAATAACTAAGGGATGTGTGCTGTATTCAGGTCAAGCCGTACTGTCATTAACCTACTTTTTCTGGGTTGATACATCTGAATGACCTCATCAAGCATGTTTTATAAAGCTGCGAACAAATTGCACTCCGCTGCGCTTCGAGTTTATATACAAAGTCAATGTATTTTGCGCGGCGCCGCGCGAATGGGCGGCCGGCGGAGGGCATTGAGCGGTTCACGCGCGGCTAGGGCGGCGCGGCCGCAGGAGTTGAACATATTGATCTTTTAGACGCCAGCCGTGCCGCGATAGCCAATCAGCGTTAAGCTCCTCCCGACGTCACTCGCTTCGGGACGACGGACAGAGGAAATTAAGATGGATGAAAACATAATAGTCACAGTTTGTGGGACACCGCACAAATGGCACCATTGTCAAAAATTAGGAAGGGGACAGAATAGTCATTTCTGTATGAATGGGATTAGGAGGACAAACATCACACCCACCAGGTGTAATCTCCTCTTTCAACAGTGGAAACGCCAGCCCAGATCTAAGGGTTACATTTCGGTACCAAACCATACTGTGCCAAACCCAACTGTGCTGCTCTGAGGCTTAAAGCGCATTTATGATTAATTACTAATACAAGATTCAACATCAGATGTAGGGCTAATAAACTGGAATTATCCTTAAACTGACATGTCCTGGTCTAACATAGTGATATCAAAAGATGATCTCAAAGGTCGGTGTTTGTCAGGACTGTGTGGGCGTGGCCGTATCAAAACGTCTCCATGGCAAATCTCATTGTTTGTTTAGACAGAAAACTGCCGTGATTGGTTCAAAAGTTTAGCTACATTTATTGACAATACCTTTCATTTGGATTGATACATATGTCTCACTCTTTTCAAATACTTACTATCATGAAACTACTCCCCAAATGATATAGTGATGATATATATATGATATAGAAGGACTTTGTAGATATTTGTTAGGGATTCTTTAAAGATGCTCTGAGGAACTTTCAGTTTGTGTTGTGGACAAAAGCGGAAGTGTTTTTACTAAGCCTGCTGTTGTTCCTGGGTGACGGACCCATGACAAAGGCATTAAGAAAAACTATATAGAAATATAATTCTTTGCACTGATGGTCTCGTTTGCTGATACATGTTATTTATGATCATCGGAGGGAAAATGAGACTGTTTCAGAAATATTTAAAGGTTCCTCGTAGCCCCTTTAAGCATCACCTCTGTCCTTATAAGATCTTTGTTCTATTCTCTCCAGGTGTCTCTGCGTGCTGATAACTCCTGCCGCTACGTGGCGTGGAGGAGGAAGAAGCTCTACCTGCTGTTTGCTAAGCATCGCTACATTGCCAAGATCTTTGCCCTGGTGGTGCGCAACGACATAGCAGACAAGTTGTATTCCCTGAACACGGAGGCTTTCGACCAGTCAGGACACCGCTATGATCTCCGCTTACCGAGCTGTGCTCACATGCCAGGGACAGAATTAGAAAAGGCAGATGCCTTCCTGCAAGTGCCCATGCAGCGTGGAAGGACTGCCTGAACTCACACACAGTCCCCAACAGACACACGCACACACACGCACGCACATTGCTACATTGGACTGGCTCACTGCATGTGGGAATATGTATTTTATGTTTTGTACTTTCTGTTTTTAGGACCCCCCTCAAATATTAGATAATTCATTTATGGTTCTAATAATCTCAATTATAAATAGAAATATAGAATATAGAAATATTGTGTCAATGTAGTGGGGCAAAGTCTGGTAATGGTCTTTTCCATATAGGGTAAGCAAGTGTAATGAAAGAGTTAAACATTTTGTGGACAATTCAAATTGTACTTTTCTGTTTGTATTTTTTTTTAAAGGAGAAGGGAATAGTGTCTTGGAATTTTTAAATGGAGTTGCTAAACCCCCCCCCCCAACATACAACAGTTTATTCACCCACTCAGTGATTCTGTGCAGTGTGCAGGTTTGTGAGCTCAGTTAGTTGGTGTTTGTAAAAGGCACAATAATACAAACCTTGCAAACTCACTGTCAAAAGCCAGACCCGGACCGTGTGCACACCAAACCCGATCGTATTGCCGGACATGTGAAGAACACTGGCAGAAAAACAATGAATACATTTTGTCGGAGCATCACCAAGACCCTGATAGAAGTAATCCCATCTAGTGGAAGATGAGATGAAGCCTAAAGATCTGATCACATATGTGTCCTGTGAGAAACTTACCCTGAGTTCTAATCCCCATACTTCCATACTATTTAGTATGCCATGAGATTTAGGATGTCCCAATACACGCACGTCAATTGTAGTATGCTGAAAATACATAAATGCCCCACTAACTCCAATAGCACTTTGGAGTATTCGTCTATATTCTTGACATTTCTCGACATAATGAAAAAATAAACTTCCTTATCTGATTTTCTTTCTCTCCTGTGGCCCTTAAACTCTTCTGTACTTTAGTATGTAGTGAAATAAAAAGGAAGAGTATGTGATTTGGAACGCAGGGCTATTCAACTAGGCTACAGAATGCCATGTTAGAAAGCAGTGTCTGTTTATCTTAATACATTCATGGTGCACAGTTATGTGGCCAGCGGTTTGACAAGAAATTTGTCACCCATCAGAGGATTACAAAAAAATTCCAAACAAACTATTCCATTAAGGTGAGACCCTGCAGGCTACAGCCATATAAAAGCAGTTAAAAAGACATTAAAAAGGCCCAAAGCAGCTATACTTATCAATTGTATTTATGGAAAAAGGCATTATGTTATGCTCCAATAAAAAGCTACTCACTTGGATGTAGATGTAGGCTACATAATAGATAGTGTAAAGTGAAATAGTCAGGTAGCTGCAAATGGAGTCAGATCCATATTTATTGTGTATATTGACAGATTAAGTCAGTGAGTGTAAAGTGAATGTAACATGAAACATAGACGTTAATAAGCTGATTGTGTCTATGATGTACTGTACAAATAAATGATGCTTTATTTACTTATTTAGAACACGTCGTCACTTTCCTGTGTTGCGTCACACCCTTTAACAACCATGTAAATGACATGATACATGCAGCAATCTTAACTAAGGCTCATTTACTTTACTAATTCCTCAAATCCTTAAAGAGATCCTATTATACTACTTTTCTGGTCTTAATTTCTTGTTGAAAACTGCTATAGAGCAACCTGACACGAATCACATCACAAAAAACTATGTAGATTTTCGGGACACTCTTCCTCTTACCCTAGCGAGCACAGCAGTCTCTCTACACACTACTTTGAGCTTCTCCGCCCCTCCCCCCCTGCTGCAAACCCCACTCCGTTGTGATTGGTTACCTTCCTTCCAGTGGGGGCATGCAGCCGGAGCTTGCCTGAGCGGCAGCATTACCGTACATGTAAACATGACAGAAACGACCCGAGCGTGACAGAGAAAACCCGGAAATTTGAACAAGTTCGGCTCGACCGGCTGCCATAGTTTTTAGTGCTCTGCATAGCCACCCCAGACGGTCAGCTGGGAATACGTCGAAATGCATGTACGTAATTATTTGATACTCTAGTATGGTTAAACATGACTATAAATCATTATAACAACGTTTATAGGTCATAAAAGTCGAAACGTATTATAGGTCCTCTTTAAACACTAGGTCTGTTGAAATAATAGGCTACAATACTTTTTAATATAGGCTATACATAATGTATTAAAATAATGTAGGCATATATTATAGGCTACATAAACATTAAAATACTAATTTAAAACAATTGCGTATTTTACATTGTCAAACTGATCGCGGGTACAAGCGGCCGAAATGGGTTTTCTCAGGAGGGTGGCTGGCGTCTCCCTTAGAGATAGGATGAGAAGCTCAGTCATTGGTGAGGAACTCGGGGCAGGTGGTTGAGGTGGTTGGGGCATCTGGTAAGGATGCCCCCAGGATGAGGTGTTTCAGGAGCGTCCAGCTGGAAGGAGACCTCACGGGAAGACCCAGGACTAGGTGGGGAGATTATATCTCCACACTGGCCTGGTAACGCCTCGGGATCCCCCAGTCAGGAGCTGGTCAATGTGGCCGGGAAAGTTTGGGGTTCTCTGCTGGAGCTGCTGCCCTCACAACCCGACTCCGGATTAAAGATGATGATGATAATCAAATATATACAGTATCAGAACAACATTAGTTTTGTATTTAGGTCTCTGCTCTCCTTGTGTTCCTCTTATACACTTAATTAAGTATGGGCCCTCAATGTATTGAGGGCCAGACATGCAAAAATTTCACACAACGTGCGTCCCCACCCCGCGGGGTGTGCTATTATACAGTTTTTGGAATTTCTGCTAGGGGGCGCTGTTATTAAGCCCTGACTGAAGAAAGTTTGAGAGGCCACGCCCCGCACACCGTAAGTCCGATTCACTTGACATTTCTCACACAGGTGTATGTTAGGGTGCTCTACAAAAAAGCCTCTGGGACCATATAAGTCCTCCTATGAATATTTTCCGGTAATTAGCATAAACTGAAAGTTGTGTTATCCACAACTTTCTGAAATTTGACTGTATCAACACCAAATTTCTCGTGAAGCCCCGGGGGACTCCAATAAACATGCCCGTAAAACATTAGTAGGACAACTAGAAAAACATGGCCGCCATTGACCAAAAAGTTTACGTAGGGGCGGGGCCTATCAACAAATTGGCCATAACTCCTTAACCATAGGTCCTATCATCATCAAACTTGCTGGGTATGTGCAGAAGTCATGTGGTAGCATGTCCCTCGAAGCTTATCGAGATTAACCCATAGGGGGCGCCACAAATGCCCCCTGACTCTGATTGACTTGAAATGTATTGCACTTGTACAGCTCATGGTGCTGTACAATATAGCCTCTCGGACAGTTTTTGGAATTTCCGCTAGGGGGCGCTTTTATTAAGCCCCGACTGAAGAAAGTTTGAGAGGCCACGCCCCGCACACCGTAAGTCCGATTGATTTGAAATTTCTCACACAGGTGTATTATAGGGTGCTCTACAAAAAAACCTCTTGGACCATGAGAGTCAACCTGGAAATATTTTCGGCTAATTAGCATAAACTGAAAAACAGGGATTTATCAACAACTGTGTCAAGTTTTACTCTATCAACACCAAATGTCTCACGAAACCCCGGGGGACTATGACGCACGTCTCCGAAAAATATTAGTAAGACAGCTTGAAAAACATGGCCGCCATTGACTAAAATGTTTACGCAAGGGCGGGGCTTAATAACACATTGGCCATAACTCATTGACCATAGGTCCTATCATCATGAAACTTGCAGGATATGTGCAGAAGACATGTGGTAGCATGTGGGTTAACCCATAGGGGGCGCCACAAATGCGAAAACTATCATTCAAAAATGCAATGTTTGCCAGGCCACGCCCCTTTCCCCCTGACTTTCATTGACTTATTATTTGTCAGACATGTACAGCTCATGTTGCTCTACAATAAAGCCTCTCGGACCATAGGGGTCAACCGTGATTATTTTTCTTCCCCGATTTACACGGGCGGCCCGTACTTTCAAAATCTCCTCGGGATTTTCTAGTTCTTCTTCTTCTTCTTCTTCTTCTTCTTCTTCTTCTTCTTCTTCTTCTTCTTCTTCTTCTTCTTCTTCTTCTTCTTCTTCTTATTATTATTATTATTATTATTATTATTATTATTATTATTATTATTATTATTATTATTGTTGTTGTTGTTTTTTTATTATTTAAGTCTCAGCTTCCCACTTGTGTTTCTTTTATACTTATACACTTTCTTTATTGCACTGTTGGAGGAGCACAAGACTAAAGAATCTCATTGCCAGCGACTGCTCTGTAATTGTTGTGCATATGACAATAAAACCATCTTGAATCTTGAAACATGTTATTTTTGTTCCACTCAGCTGTCTTCTGCAAGGACACCCTCTGAGGAATTGCATGTGGGGTGTGGGGAGGGGATATGCAAAAAGTGAAATTGTTCATTGACAATTATCAAATACTTGTTCTTTCTTGTAGTCAGTAATTTAAACTAAAGCGGTGGATGTAATATGAAGATTCTTAAAGTATTTGGAAGGAGGCAGACAGAGAAGTCAGACCCGTTCACTCTGCACTTTGTCTCCCCCTGGCGGATCTCTCGCTCACTGCAGCTTTGTACTGCTCTCTGTACTTGCCCATTTTAGTCCGTGTGCCTGTCTGTCAGCTGTGTGGAATGTGAGACGCACACTGTGCAGCCCCCAACCACCCCCTTCGGTCTGAGGGTCCAGCAGCCTGCAGTCACCAGCAGCAGTGTCTCTCTCTAGTCTTTCATTTAACATCATCATTCCTGGATCTTTTACTCTTCACACCCGCATTCCAACGCCCGCCTCTGCTGCCTCTGATTCGGTGAGTAACGGCGCGTTGTATCCCACTCGGTACTTTGAGCGGTTGTTGCAAAGTTGCGTCTGAGAGAGAGTCCCGTGTGAGGAAGCTGCGTGTGTGTGTATCTCCCACACATCTATTTATACACTGGAGTTGTCCCAGTGCACATCAGCCAGTGGACAGAGAAAAAAAAAAACACAGCAGCTGAGACCCTTAACAGCGGAAGGTCGTGGTTGGAACGTATAGCCTAGATTTTAGATATCAATCTAAATAGGCTATTATTTTTGCGAGGAAATGTAGGATAGGCTACTTATATCAAATGTGTATGTTTTGAGATTATCACAGGATGTCCACATGAACTGTCCTTTGTAGTATTTAAAAAATATATTTAATACAACGTATAGGCCTATGAAACGGATGTTTAACTGATCAACAAATAAAAATAGGCCTAGTGTTAGTGCAGGTTTCTTTTCTCACACATTGTTTGCATTTGGTTATGCTACTCCTCAAGCTAAAAGCTGCAAGAATTAATGTCTTATACAAAACAAGGGGAAAAAAGCCTAAGGCACGTAGTAGCTTCTTCCAGATCTGTTGTGGAAAAAAAGGTTAATGCTCTAGGGGAACATGCGACATGTTTCATGTGTATGTACAGTAAGCTCAAACTAACAAACAGTAAAATCGATCGGTACCACTTTACAGTAAGGGTACATTAATGATCTGTTAGTTAATGCTAAGTTAATGCTATGTATGGTTAGTTAATGCATAGTAAACACCTATTAAGCATTAAGTAAGTGTCAATGCTATTATTAACAGTTAGTCAATGCTTAATGAACTAATGCTTGGTTAAGCATAAGCATAGCAGTTAGTTAGTGCTTAGTTTATGTTTATTAAGCATTGACTAAGCATTTATTAACAGGTAAGGTAATGCTTAGTAAATGCTTATTAAGCCTCAATTAAGCATTAACTAACATTTAATTAATTAACCTTATTGTAAAGTGTTACCAATCGATCTTTTAACTGAAGGGGCTTCTCACCAGTCCTGCAGTCCCCTGTGTCCTACACATCTTTTCAGTTCCTTTGGCTTATTCTTTGGTATTCTGACCAACACGTTGAGCATATTTGAATGGTTGTGAATATTACTCCGGCTGCTGGTTGGCTCAAATGTTTGGGGTCAGAAGAAGATCATATTTCATAAGTGTGAGTAAATGTGAGTAAGTGTATCCCTAACAAACAAACACACCTGGGTGTAAAACTAGTACATGGCTGGATCCCGGAATGGTCAATGTGAATTATTAGTCAGTAGTCATGTGTTTAATGTGAATCCCTGGATATTAAATGCTCATCTGCTGTTTTCTAAAGGGAGTCCCAGCGATATATCTGTTCCTAAGGTTTTGCAGGATGACTTATAATGAAGCAAAAGACTGTACATGGTAAAGTTATAGTAAGGCCTATAATCATTATAAAAATTCGAACATGTTGAAATGTATGAGCATGTGTGAAGTTGAAGGTATTTCTGTTTTGTATTGGAGTATGTGTATTAAAACTATACACAATCATCATATTTTGGTAACAATTCATACATGTACAGACATAGCAGAATAAATAATTATGATGTACTGTATGTTAATGACATATTAAAGGTGGATTTAGCGATTCACACTGAACGCTTGTTTTTTAAAAGCACTTTCTAAGTGGGTGAATTTAGGTTGTATTGTTTTGGTCTAATTCATTTAGAGGTTCCTGTAGTTTAGCAATTCCTTTCTGAGCTGTGCAGTAGCAGGCAGTGAAACACACATCAACCAACTTAGGTCAGCCAACACACAGTTTTTAATAATAACGCTACACACTGACAGAATAAATAAAAATTATGGTAAATGGACTCCACTTATATAGCACTTTTCCCTGGTGTTTCACAGACTGAAAGCACTTTACATTGTTTTGTACACATTCACCCAATCACACATACATACACCGATAGCAGCAGGGTGCAAGCTAACCATCGGGAGCAATTCAGGGTTCAAGGACACTTTGACATATAGCGGGGAGGCGGGGGATCGAACAACCGACCCTGCACTCCAGTGGCCGACCGCCCTACCCACCGTAGAGCTGATGTAGAGTAGAGTAGATGTAGAATAGAGTACATGTAGAGTAAAAGTAGAGTAGAGTAAATATGATTTAGGCAATTATGCTATGAGGCTAACAATAGTAACAATATGTAAAATAAATATGTAATGTAAATATGTTATGTTAATATGTCAAATTTTTTTATATTATCATTGGCTGAAGGCTATTGTGAAGAGGTGTGATTTGATGAGTGATATGCATGTATCCAGGTCTTGTGCTTGCAGCAGGGATGTCTTCCAGCCCAGAGCTTGCCTCGTTCCTCTTCAGCCCTCTGCCCTCCCTTCCCTCTCCCACCCCTCTGGAGGGCAACATGACGGGGTGCACTGAGTGGGACCAGACCCACCACCTCCTCTTCCATGTGGGCAACCTGGCCCTGCTGCTGGGCCTGGCCATCCCCACCACCCTGGGCCTGCACATGATCCTACTGCGCCTGCTAGTGATGACAGGTATGAACACAGCGGACCCCTGCTACACACATTCCTATGGCTGATAAGATTCAAGACGGCTTTATTTTGTCATATGCACAACCATTACAGCAGCATTCATTGGCAATAGAATTGTTAGGCCTGTGGCTCCTCTCAACAATGCAATATGAAAGAAGAACATGTATAAATGAAACACACACAAGTGAAGAGAGCAACACCTGAGACACAAATAAACACAACAGTAGTGCAAGGACGCAGTGCTGATAAAAGGTGCACCATATAAATGTAAAGTAGAATGCAAAATACATGTCAATTTAATGTAGACGGAATAGAAAATGCTGTACATAGAAATAAAGAATCAACGTGATAATAACTTTAGTGAAATAGGAGACTGTACATGTACTAGAATAAAGTCTAATATCATTTAAAAAATACGTTATGTCTAACATTAAAATGATGTGCAGCATGGACATTCAAATGTAAATATACTGGGAATATTGGAGAATAACTAAATGTATCTCAGCCTCACACGATCGTTAGTCCAATCAAAAGCACCGAGTAAATAATTATCAAAAGCCTATTGAGGATTTGGTATAACATTGTTGAAAACAAACTATTTAGAATTTTCTTTAAAGGTTCAGTAAGCAGAATGGTCAGTTTAGCTAACTTCCTGTCAGTGACTGCAGTTAGCAGTCCTCTCCCTCGTCACCACATTAATGCACTGCGGTCTTCAAGCAGCGAGTTATCTAGCATCATCTCTGATCCATAAGTGTCTATCTAGCATCATCTCAGATCCATAAGTGTCATAAAACATGATAAAAACCATCAAAACAGATATTGGGAAGGATTTTTACCTGCCCCTTCATTGTAGGCGCATACATATTCACCCATCTGTCGCTCTGCACGTGCACCGGCAGTGAGACGGGTGCCGGTTTGTAGGATTCTCTCTTCTGATTGGTTATCAGTAGTGGGATCCCCGAAAAGTTTATTTGCCGATTACATGCAGAGCGAGTGACTGAGAGATCGGCTTTATGAAATGCGCACACTATATAAGTGATCACTGTATGAATAAAGAGCGATTTAACACATATACAGTATCTCCCAAAAGTGAGTACACCCCTCACATTTCTTAAAATATTTCATTATATCTCTTAATGGGACAACACTAAAGAAATGACACTTTGATACAATGTAAAGTAGTCAGTGTACAGCTTGTATAACAGTGTTAATTTACTGTTCCCTCAAATTAACTTGACACAGCCATTAATGTCTCAAGTGCTGGCAACAAAAGTGAGTACACACCTAAGTGAAAATGTCCAAATTGGGCCCAAAGTTTCAATATTTTGTGTGGCCACCATTATTTTCCAGCACTGCCTTAACCCTCTTGGGCATGGAGATCACCAGAGCTTCACAGGTTGCCACTGGAATCTTCTTCCACTCATTCATGATGACATCACAGAGCTAGTGGATATTAGAGACCTTACGCTCCTCCATCTCTCGTTTTAAGAAGCCCCAAAGATGCTCAATAAGGGTTTAGGTCTGGAGACATGCTTGGCCAGTCCATCACCATTACCCTCAGCTTCTGTAGCAAGGCAGTGGTCATCTTGGAGGTGTGTTTGGGGTCGTTGCAATACTGCCCTGCAGCCCAGTTTACGAAGGTTGAGTGCACTTGCTCAGGGTCGTATCCAGAGGTTGGCTTTGGAACCATGTCCTGTGGTCCGATGAGAGAGACCAAGATAAACGTATTTGGTTCAGATGGTGTCAAGTGTATGGGACGGCAACCAGATGAGGAGTACAAAGAAAAGTGTGTCTTGCCTATGGTCAATATGGTGGTTGGAGTGTCATGGTCTGGGGCTAAATAAGTGCTACCAGCACTGGGGAACTACAGTTCACTGAATGACATACTGAAGCAGAGCATGATCCCCTCCCTTCGTAAACTGGGCCGCAGGGCAGTATTACAACATGATAACGACCCCAAACACACCTCCAAACAACCACTGCCTTGCTAAAGAAGCTGAGGGTAAAGGTTATGGCCTGGCCAAGCATGTCTCCAGACCTAAACCCTATTGAGCATCTTTGGGGCATCCTCAAACCGAAGGTGAAGGAGCGCAAGGTCTCTAATATCCATCAGCTCCTTGATGTTGTCATGAATGAGTGGAAGAGGATTCCAGTGGCAACCTGTGTAGCTCTGGTGAACTCCATGCCCAAGAGGGTTAAGGCAGTGCTGGAAAAATATAGTGGCCACACAAAATATCAAAACTTTGGGCCCAATTTGGACATTTTCACTAAGGGGTGTACTCACTTTTGTTGCCAGCACTTCAGACATAAATGTTATTTTGAGGGGACAGTACATTTACACTGTTATTCAAGCTGGACACTGACTACTTCACATTGTATCAAAGTGTCATTTCTTCAGTGTTGTCCCATGAAAAGATATAATGAAATATTTGAAGAAATGTGAGGGGTGTACTCACTTTTGTTAGATACTGTATTAACATAAATAAATGGCTTATTTCACCTTTAACAGCTGTCCTGAACAAAGGCTTTAGGGTTGGGGAACTCTTCAACAGAGCCGAGGCCTTAAAAGGCTGTGACACAATGGCAGATGAAGGGAGGAGAGAATAGCAGATGGAAAAAGCACTTCTTCCAACATGTTTATCTTGGGGCTTGGACAGAGAGTGGAGACAGGAAGTAACGGGATTTATGGGTAACGCGGTTCTGTTCAGACAGTTCATTTATTTATATTGTCCCCTCAAGCTAGTCTCACAGTGCTTTACTGAGAAGAAGAAACAGAGGGAGGGGGAAAAGGATGTGTAAACTCAGTCAGTAACTACGGTAGCTATTCCATGGAAGGACATTTTGAAAAATCTTGGCTTGTTTTAGACTAGATGAGTCAGAGTTATATTGATAAATAGAAAATGAAGGCTAAGGTCATGAAAAGTGTATTGTTCACAATGTGGAAAATGTTCTACTGCTCCACAACAATCAACAAAAATAATTCCTAAAAATAAAATCCTTGTAGAGTCAAAAAGAATACATTTGGATGATTCTTATCAATCCTTTACACATTGTCATCTAAAGTTACAACTATAAAAATGATCTTGTTCTTTCTAAGATTCTAGGCTATATCATATTAATTCATTTCATTGCATGCCAATGTTCCAGGCTTCACTGGATGTTTTAGTTGTGTGCTCTATATTACCACTATGAGTACAGAACACTAACATATCTGGCTGAAATTACAACCACAGTTCTTAAACAAGACTGAAGGAAACCATTCTAAATGTAGACATTGAATCTAGTGTTAAAGGGATCGTTCAGTATTTTCAAAGTGGGGTTGTATGGGGTACTTTATGCATAGTTAGTGTGTTACGTTATAGAGAGCTTAGGGAAGATGTCCCAATAGCAGAAGTCAGCCTTCTACTGTTGCAGTGGGGGCCAGATTAAAAATGCCTTTTTCTCCAATAGAAAAATCTGAGGTTAGTGTACAGTTGAAGAGATATTTCGGTTTTACAACCGCAATTCTGAAAAAGTTGGTACATAAAAAATGACCTGATTGTATAAAGGATATCACTATATGGGCCATGGTGGAACACTTCAGAAAACCATTGTCGGTGAACACAGTTTGTCACTACATCCACAAATGCAAGATAAGACTCCACCATGCAAAGTGAAAGACATATATCAACAACATCCACTAATGCTGCAGACTTCTCTGGGCCTGGGCTCATCTGAGATGGACTGACTCAAAGTGGAACAGTGTGCTGTGGTCTGACGAGTCTACATTTCAAATCGTTTTTGTAAATCATGGACGTTGTGTCCTGGCTCCCAATACAAAGGTTAAGATTTACATATGTGAAGGAAAAGTGTCTTATTAGTACTGGTCCTGTCCGCTACAGTACAAGGCTGACTTATGCTACAGCGACATCTCCCGCAAACTCCATACAGTGACTGCGCTGGTTGCCATCTCTATAGAGTAACACAATAACTATGCCTTAGTACCTCGTACAACCGGCAGTGGTGAAGTGGGTAGGGAAGTCACCTCTGGAGGGCAGGGTCGGAGGTTCTATCCCCCGCCTACCTGCCACATGTTGAATGTCCCTGGGCAAGACAGTGAACCCCAAATTGCTCCCGATGGATCAGAGGGCGCCCTGCATGGCAGCTACTGCCATGAGTGTGTGTATGAATGGGTGAATGTGGTAAGAAATGTAAAGCACTTTGGGGCTGAGAAAAACATCTAAAAAGCGCTATATAAGTCAAGTCCATTTACCAAGCCCACTTCAGAAAATACTCAACTATACTTTTACTATGCAGTGTGCACTGCAGACTATCTTCTCCTAAATGCACCTTGTCTTGTGTCTGTCCTCCCTGACAGGATGTGCTCTGTTCATCTTGTGGGCGGCTCTGTACCGGTGCAACCTGGATGTCATGGTTTGGAACGTGGTGTTTCTGGTGGTCAACTTACTGCACTTTGCCTTCCTCCTGTACAAGCGCAGGCCGGTCAGTTCTACAGCAGCATGGCGCTCATTCACACTCACCATCAGTCACTGTACATTTAGGACATTCCAGTGTGACACCGGATTGTCAATAGTGAACCCAAGGTGTCATTTTTTTGGAATTAAAATGTTTTCAAAAATATTTCAGAAAATAAAAATGCAAATGTGGCTATATTTAACTAATTATGCTTACATTTGCATTTCCTTAAACATCAAAAATGGTAATGTTGGATGAAGCCAGAGTTAAAGGTATGGAAAGTTTAGTTGATGTAAGTGCTTTAGAAGTTGAGATTTATGCTTCAGAATATTAAACGTATAATATATAAATATAATATAAATATAAAACGTATGTTGAGATAATGGCCGATAAAGATGGTTCTATAAGAAAAATAAATACAGACGCAAACAAATCAAATCCATGTGTACAATAAGGGTGATTTTCTTGTATTGGATGTGGATTCAGCAGAATGTGTTTTCAAATGGACCATAAGATAGCATAGCATTACTGAACTTTAGCTTTATTTCTATTAGATCTTTCAAGAGAAAGCTGAGTGAAGTCTGTGTCTCTGCTCTCTCTCCTCAGATTAAGATTGACAGGGACCTGCGGTCGGTGTACAAGCATATGTTTGAGCCGCTCCACGTCCGACAGGCTCTGTTCCAGAGGCTGACTGGACAGTTCTGCACCATCGAGAGCCTGAAGAAAGGCCAGGCCTACGCTGCTGAGGACAAGACCTCTGTGGACGAACGTCTCAGCATTCTCCTCAAGGGAAAGTATGTGCTGAGGCTTTTACCGTTCATTGTGCTTTGTCCTGTCCCATTTAACCTTTCATATGACTGATATGTCAGTGATAGAATTTATTTATGAAATGTAGGTCAATTTATAAAAGGTGCTCCGAGGAACTTTTAGGAGGGATTAGGCTACTCAAATTGCGTTGCTGCGCTACACTGAAATCTGCGACCAATAAGAATATGTGACCATATAGCCTGCATGCACAAAATCGGACTGGGTGTGCGACCTGACCAAAGGCATTAATAAAAACTATATAAAAACGTCCTTCTTTGCACTGATGGTCTCGTTTGCTGTTAAAAGAAATGTATGATCATCAGAGGAAACATTATAGGGGAAGGTGGGGTGATTTGTGCATTTTGGAAGTTGCAAAACCCCTTGTTTCTAGAAAACCGTGGAAGAAATTGGAAATGTGACCACATATTTAAGAAGAGCCATCCATTTGACTCATCCTGTAAAGAAGGGAGACACAAGGAATAAGATATAAGCACATTTAAGCTCAAAAAACTGTGTTTTGCCTTTCAAAGTAAAATTTCCATGATCAAGGTTTTTTGATTATTGTGTCTGAACAATTATAGACACGTTTGAAAACATTTGACACATGTTTTAGTGCTTTGGTATGCTATACTTTGAGTCTATATAGTTAGCACAATGTCAACCCTAAATTGCTGCATCATGCCTATTATCCAAAATTCTGGGGATGGGGTGATTTGTGCGCAAGGGCCTGGGTGAGTTATAAGTAAGTAAGTAAGTAAAATGTATTTATAAAAGCACATTTATGACAGTTTGCACTGTCCAAAGTGCTGTACATAGTGCATTCAGTAGGTAAACAATGAAGGTAAAATAACAATAACCAAAATAAAAGACGTAAAGCCCATACATCCACATAAACACAGATAGTAGTGCAGAGGTAAGTAAGTAGTGCAGAGGTTAATGGGGAGGAAACACCAGGGTGTACATATGGGTTTTGAGCCTTGATTTAAAGGCAGAAATGTAGGGGGAATCACATTTGTCAGGTGGCAGTTGGTTCCACAAGCACGGAGCAACTAGTGCAAAGTACATTTCTGAGAGTTGTGCCAGTGGCATGGCTGTATACGCTGGTCACCAAAAGAAAGTGATTGTCTACAGTAGCTCAGAAGAGGGTGACATCTCAATTCCACTTAACGACACCACTGATGAGAGTTCAGATGGCCAGAAAGATGATGATGGTGACTTTGTCATTGTGACACAATGACGCACAAATCACCCCACTACGTGGGGTGATTTGTGCGACAAGACAACTTTTTTTCCGAAAGCTATATTTCTTAAACAGTTTATTCCAGATCCAAAGTTTTTATTGCCAGGGATGCACAACATCCTGAAATATATGTACATATTTGAGTTGGAGACATAACTGTCAAGGCCTGACTTTAAAATCACTTTGAGTAAAAAGTTGCACAAATCACCCCACCTTCCCCTACTGTTTTAAAAATATGTAAAAGTTCCTCGTAGCCGCTTTAACAGATTGCATTATAGATTTTTGAAAACATTTTATTACAGTGAATGAGGTTTCTGACTCATCAGTTTGTGTGTGACAGGATGAAAGTTTCATACCGAGGCCATTTCCTCCACAACATCTACCCCAACTCCTTCATCGATTCTCCAGAGTTCAGGTCCACGCAGATGCACAGAGGAGAGAAGTTCCAGGTAAGAAAGACATAGGAGAAAGTAATACATTGAACAAAGCCCTTTCATTAAGATTGAACAAATATAAAAATTAACAAGGAAAGAGCCTAACCTGCTCGTCTTAATTTCAGTTTAATGACTGTAGTGGTGAAATAATCCATAGGTCTGTGTCCTGGAGAACATACAGTCCTGATATCTTAGAAAAACAAATGTTCACAAAGCCCTACTAACATCCTACTCATACCAAAGGCCCTACTAACGTCCTACTCATACTAAAAGCCCTACTAACTTCCTACTCATACTAAAAGCCCTATTAACGTCCTACTCATACTAAAAGCCCTACTAACGTCCTACTCCTACTAATTTTGACATCAATTTGAGTGTGTTGTTGAGTGTGCCCAGGGGCCGTATTCACAAAACATTTTAAGGCTAAGAGTAGGTCCTAACGTGCTGATTTAGGAGTAACTCTCAAAAATAAGGGGCGTTTCACTCCTAATTGTAGGACTCCTAACTTTTCAAGATAAGTGTAATTCACAAAGCATTTTAGCGCTAATACTAGCTCCTAAATCTATAAAAAGCTTGGAGTCCTCGAGAGGACTCCTAAGTCACTAAGAGTAAATCACAGACAACCATTTGATGGTGTTTTGGAGAGATTTAATGCTAGTGAGCTTTATAAAAGGTACCTTAATAGCTGTAAGGATTTAATGATCTTAGTAAAGCTATGTTTAGAAAGTATAGACACATTTATATTTATATAAAAAAATATGTATTAAGTTCCTTTTCCTCCAGTTGCTTTGGGTTTACGATGCTCTGAAAGTTACTGTTGGTGTCACGTTTGAGTTTAATTTCCTACTAGAGGCCTATATGTGGCGCTTCCATCTCCTCCATTCCGCAGGTCCGCTACTGTATAGTCGCGCGTCTCGCCTTTTTCCTTCCTCATGCACTTTACGATTTTGCCGGCTGTTGTTTCTAAATTGTGAATTTCCTGGTTTGTCGCTGTCTGACTATTGCTGCATAGTCCGCCGTTGAGAGAAATACAGTGAGAGTGCATGGCGTGCAGCTGTTCAATATTTTTTCCGATTCAAATCATTGTAAAATTTAAAATGAATAGACCTATGTGGCGCTATTGTAGGTTAATTGTTAATTGTAGGTGAACAAATGTGTGGGAAACCCTGCAGTATCTTGGTTTCATGTTAAATCAGTGTCACTGTGGGCATAGAAGGCATGAACATGACATCATCCATAGCAACAGGGTCAACACCGCCCTCTAGTCTTAGCTAAGGAGTCCCTCCCATTCCTTAGTAAAAGTTGGTCTTATCAGCTTTGTGAATAGGTTTTAAGAAATTACTCCTTACTAAGAACTTTTAGTGCTCCTTAGGAGTAGCCTACTCTTAGCGCTAAGATCAAATGTTTTGTGAATACGGCCCCTGATGAGTACTACTTACTTTACGGGAAGATTTTGTGTATGGATCGATAGGTAACTTTTCCTACTCAAACGACACAGAAGTTATTTTTTAAATTCTTTATTGCTTGTGTATACTTCAGTGTAAATGGTCCGACCAACCTCGCAAACACAATCGATCATTAAAGGTTCAGTAAGCGGAATGGTCAGTTTAGCTAACTTCCTGTCAATGACTGCAGTTAGCAGTCCCCTCCCTCGTCCCCACGTCACCACATTAATGCACTGCGGTCTTCAAGCAGCGAGTTATCTAGCATCATCTCAGATCCATAAGTGATAAAACATGAAAAAAACATCAAAATATATTGATATCCACCAGCCTGGCTGTGTGGTCATTAAAAAAAAAGATTTTTACCTGCTCCGCCATTGTAGGGCATACACATTAACCCATCTGTCGCTCTGCACTTGCACCGGCAGTGAGACGGGTGCCGGTTTGTAGCGTTCTCTCTTCTGATTGGTTATCATTAGTGGGATCCCCTAAAAGTTTATTTGCCGATTACATGCAGAGCGGGTGACTGAGAGATCCGCTTTATGAAACGCGCACATTATGTAAGTGATCACTGTATGAATAAAGAGTGATTTAACACTAATATTAACTTAAATAAATCGCTTAATTCACCTTAGACACCGTAGACATTATTGAGTATATGCATGTTGATTATGTAGGAGGGAGGACGTTAGTAGGGCGTTGACAACACAGCCATGTTATTGTGTTTGATTGACAGGTGACCATCTTGGCAGAACAGAACTGTAAGTTCCTGTGCTGGTCTCGAGAAAGGCTGACCTTCTTCCTGGAGTCAGACACTTTCCTCAACGAGGTGTTCAGGTACCTCATCGGCAAAGACATCACCAACAAACTCTACTCTCTCAATGACCCCACACTCAGTGACAAGGTGGGTCTAGTAGCACACACACACACACACAGTAAGCATTGACACAACATACCTGCTTGTGGAGATGAGGCTTGCACAGATCAGTGTCTTCTTTTAAATCTCTTCTTCAAAACCCCCATTTTTACAGGCTGGCTTTTATGGGATTTTACTTTTATTGTTATTTTATGTGATTTTATTTTTTATTCCTACTCTTTTCATTTATTATTACTCTCCTTTTCTTTTCTTTTCTTTTCTTTTCTTTTCTTTTCTTTTCTTTTCTTTTCTTTTCTTTTCTTTCTTTCTTTTATTCCTGTCATTGTATTAAAGTGTATTGGCTTCTCTCTCTCTGCTTGAAGGGGTTTTAATGTAACTTTGCCTGTGCCTTGCCACTTTGATTACTGTCTTAGTTTTGTCTTGTCAAATCACTTTGTAAAGTTTGTTTGTAAAATTCTATTTCAATAAAGTTATTATTATTATTATTATTATTATTATTATTATTATTATTATTATTATTATTATTATTATTGTTGTTGTTGTTGTTGTTGTCATACAGCAGTGCTTATGGTTCTGACGTAGTGTATATTGTTGGCTATGTGTCAGGCGGTGAAGCAGATGGAGCGTCAGCCCAGCCTGTGCTCCCAGCTGTCCATGATGCAGATGAGGACCAGCATGGCCAGCAGCAGCACCAGTGACACTGACGACGTCCTCAACCAGATCCTGAGAGGAGGCTCTGCAGGCTCCTCCCTACGTGAGTCACATGGTCACCAAGTCACATGGTCAACAAGTCTTTTTATTGGTTCCTATAAACATCAATGTAAAATGATTCCATTAAGCCAGTTCAGTTTGATACGGCTCGCATTTAGCTGCTTTTCCACTATTAAAAAGTTGGGAAGGGTACCAAAATAAGCGAACCGTGCGGTACATATTTTGTCACCCTTTCGTTGGGGTACCAAGTCGTCTCAAAGGTTCCCATATATATATAGATATATCTATATCTATATATATATATGTATATATAGAGATATAAATATATATATATATATCTATATATAAATATATAGATATACATATCTATATACATAGATATATATACTTTTTTGAGGCACCAGGAACCAAACGTAAGACTAGAATATATGTTTGTTAATCAATTTTCTCTCATTTACTTGTGAGGAAAGTTTGTTTGAGAATATACCTTAAGACGTTCACTTCTGACACACCCATAGGTCACCTTTGAAACACACAATGGATCCAGTTGTAATATGCCTTTGATTTTTTTTTATAGAAAAATCCCCTGGCACTGAGGTCTCCTCAAAGATGAAACCAATAGAAGAAGGGATGGAGGATGACGTTTTTGAGGATTCTCTCCCCCTCAAGTCTCGCCGTGTGCCTGGTTCTACCACTGAGGAAGTGTAGTCACAAGGTCAAATGCTAATATGTCTGTCTGAACCAGTAACCATGGGCTAAAAGATGCCAACAGGCTCTGAAAAGCTGGGGGGAACTGTAGTGTTGGGATACAATCTCTGTAGGTCCAAGGCCGTTGCACTGCACACATCACATTTAGTTGTTAGCTCTTTTTCTGTATATACAAATATTTATTAGTGCAGCTTTAACTTCCCAAATATCAAAATTCTCAAGAAACCGTAATACGTTATAGGCTCTAGCAACTATCCTGTACAGATAACTCTCAGAATAGAATAGAATGTCAGTTCATTTGTTTGTTGAATTCATAGCTGGACAGTCACTCCACTTTGTCTGAAGTTATCAATTTGTATTATATTTTTTGAATATACATTGACACATGCATTTTCCTTTTTTTTCGTTGCCACAAGCTTGTTAGTGTCACAACGTCCATAACAGTATCTTTGTGAGTGGGGATTTTCCTTTGAGAAATTATTTTTATTTAAGAATGTATTTTTTTTTTCAAAATGTTTGAAACGGAAAGCAGTGCACTGTGTGGGTTGAATAAACATGGAGTCAAATGTCTCATTCTGTGGGCAGTTTGAAGTTTGTTAAAGCCGTTGGAGTTTGTAGTATCTCATTTGAATTTTGCAGACCCCATTGTCATGTCCGTTTCTGTTGTTCACTTTCCCTGAATCAACTTGTCATGGTTCAAGGTGCTGTGTTCTAGGATTGGTTGGGAGTGGAGTGCCCCCCTGTGGCCAGAATATGTGTCACCAATGCTTGGTTTATTATAGTAATGCAGTGGCAGGTCTGGGAATGCCAGGCTAATAATGCACAGCAAAGGGGGAAAAAAAACATCAACTCACAGATGCACTGTGTGAAGGTATCCATCTTAAAAAAAAAGTCATGCATCTCCTTTTAAGTCCCGTAGACTTCTTCTGAGAAAGTATTGTACCAAAGAGGTTTAGCATCCTCAATTGGGCCATTCCACCAAATGGGTGACATTTGCATGTTGCAACTCTTCCTAAATTAAACTTCAGATTTTTGAATTTTTCAAAGCTGAATCTCATAACACATATATTTAACCATTCAAAACATATATTGGTCAATCTCAGGAAATTGTATTGATTTTTTAACTAGGTTTATAATATAGTAACAGGACTGAAAATAACAGGACTGAGTTTTTTTTTAACAAATAATTGCCATAAACATGCAAATATAGATAGATGGGGTCATTTCTAGTAGCATGAGTACACTCAGCACATTCTGGTGATTTATTAAAACAGTATTATTTTAAAAATAAACAAATAACATTAAAGAAATAATTTAGGTGACAGGACTGAACGTTCAGATGTACCCCGTCAACTACTGTTACAATATCATCCAATATACTGAAAATAAAAGGGGGGAACCTACTTTTGGTCTTCTCATGACCTATCAGAAGAGCTACAGTGCTCATAGTCCAGTTTAGCAAGGGCTTTTTGTAACGTTGCAAGGATGTTAGAGCGTTAAATGTGTTGCGGTAACAGGACTGAGTGTAAACCTGGGGACACGACAAAAATGTGTATTTTAACCAAGCCCCAACCTCAGCGATTTTTACCAGCGTCCAATAAGGAAGTGACCACAAGACCGAGCAATTTTTCTTTGACTCACTTGTTAGACAGGCCGTTTTCAAAGTCTTATTAAACCTATTTACAGCCTAGGCCACAAAACCATTTTAGTCTGTATGTTTAGGTCATATCTCCATGACAACACTGAGGGGGGTGAATTTTTTCGGACCACGCTAGTTTTTATTTTATCTGAGGTTAAAATGTATTGCCGCGATCTCTTGAGTGACAGCTCTCCGCCCGTTGTCCCTCACTTTGCCTCGGAGGTAGGCCTATACGTCAGCTATCTCCTTCCCCCCTCACAAAATGGCAACGCGCACAAACCAGGATTATTAGATGCCGTGTGAATACCTGAGGTCAGCCCGGATGCTACATCCATATTATTTACTATCCATGATTTTAACTAAAATATTATGGATTTCTGATGATAACATTTGCATTGAAGCATATATTGAACATATAATCACACAGCAGTGCACAAATATTAAGATTTCTGAAGGATTTTTTTCACTATATTTCATAGTGTTGTGTTAGAGAGTGTGGACAGGTTAAAAATGCTATTTTTCAGTGTAAACTGTATGGTAGTTTTTATCAGTGTTATAAAATATATTTTAAATTCACAATCAGGTCAATGTGGAAGATACATTGCTTAATACATTATAGCTGGGGTATATGATATCTGATTGGTCAAAGTTAACATGAGCTGACACTTTGACCAATCAGAGCGAGGCTCAGATTCTCTGTTCTTATTGGCTGTTGGGACTGACACCAAAGAGTGGAGCGGTTGAGGTATTTGGATTCGAATCTCTATCCCAACTGCCATTTTCTCCCCAAATCCTCCACTCCAGCTTTAATGTATGTTATAATTGATTTTCATGCTAATGTATACTATGTAAATTAAATTAGACCACGTAAAGATTTTAGTGTCCCAGGCAGATCCAGATGTTTTGATTCTGACTGAATCCTGGTTAAAGAAGAGTACAGATGACTCTATTGTGGCAATAAATGATTATAAGTTATTCAGAATAGACAGAAACACAAGGGGTGGGGGAGTGGCTGTATAGCCTATGTTAAATCCTGTTATCCTGTAACACTTTTACATGCTGTCTCTGTTCCAAATGGCTTTGAATTTCTTGCGCTAGAATTATCTTTATCGTCAAATGATTTTGTTGTAATTGGTGTGTATAGGCCCCCTTCAGCTGTAACTAGCTCCTTAAATGATCTAGCACATATGCTCTCCAGTTATGTAAATAGAGAGGTAATTGTGATGGGTGATTTTAACATTGATTGGCTTTCTGGTGCCTCTGAATCTTTCAAAGAAATCTGTAGCAACGTTAATCACACAATTAATAACTGAGTCCACAAGACCCAATCTAAAAAATCCAGCAAAATCAACTTTAATCGATTTAATCTTATCAAATAAAATAAATAAAATAGCCTCAGCTGGTGTCTTTGAGCTTGGGATTAGTGATCACTGCCCAGTGGCCTGTATCAGAAGTATTCTTTTAAAAAGATCTCAGCCTAAAATCATAATTAAGCGTAATTTTAAAGGTTTTAATGAGCAAGCCTTCATCATAGTGACATTCAACTGGCTACGCAAATTTCGGATGTTGAGTTAGCCTTAGACCATTTCATCAATACTTTCACCTCAATTATAAACAAGAATGCACCCCTAAAAAAACATAGAGTAAAAAATAGATCAAACCCCTGGTTTACAAGTGAACTGTGATTTATTTTCCGAGAGAAATAAAGCATGGTCTGTAGCTAGACGCTCTGGAGATAATACCAATTGGACAATTTTTAGACACCTTAGGAATAAGTGCACAGCCATGGTCAGGAAAGCCAAATCTGAATACTACCTTGAATTAATCTCAAACTGCTACTCTAACTATTTTGGAAAGCTGTGAACTATAATAAAAACAATTCTAGCACAGTTCCCACTCAGATCAAATTAAATGGTCACACACACAATGATCAAAAAGAGATTGGCTTAGCTTTTAATAAACGTTTTGTAGCTGCTGGTCAACTCTTTCAGAATGGAGGATATAGGCCTTCTACCACCAGTAGTAACGTACCGCCTGTCTCTCAAACTCCTCTTTTCAGCCTTGATCTTCTTCCCACAAGTGTTGTTGTAGATGCGCTCCTCGCCATCAACCCCAAGAAGTACATGGGAGAGGACAATTTGGACCCGTTTTCAATCAAGCTCTCTACACATATAATATCAAAACAAATTACCCATATTTTTAATCTTTCCATCTCCTCTGGAATAGTTCCTAAAATTTGGAAAAAAGCTCACGTAATTCCTTTACATAAAGGTGGTGACAAAAATAATCTTAATAACTACAGGCCAATTTCCAAACTCCCATGCCTCGCAAAAATTCTAGAATCACTTATTAATAATCAGTTAAAAACATTTCTAACTAGTGCTTCCATTTTGAGCCCATTCCAATATGGTTTTAGGGCAGGTCACAGTACTGTCTCTGCTGTGACTTTGGTTGTAGACAACATTGTTACAGCATTAGACAAGAAAAAGCACTGGGCAGCACTTTTTATTGATCTTTCAAAGGCCTTTGATACTGTTGACCACCATTTGCTTTTACAGAGGCTGCATGACATTGGCTTTGATCAGTCTGCATGTAGCTGGTTTAGGGATTATCTCTCTGATAGACAGCAGTCAGTTAAACTGGGAAGATACCAGTCTGAGTTTTTAACTGTTACAAATGGTGTCCCACAGGGCTCAATTTTAGGTCCAGTTCTTTTCACAATTTATATAAATAACATTGTTTCATCGCTAAAAAACTGTCACAACCATCTATACGCTGACGACACAGTACTGTATTGCATTTCCGATTCGGTGCACCAATCTATTGAGAACCTACAAAGCTCTTTTAACACCCTGCAGGACTGTCTAGTGGACCTCAGGCTTGTTCTTAATACAGACAAAACCAAATATATGTGTTTCTCCAGAGCAAAAACTACACATTTTAATGATCTTATTATTCACACAAATAATGGATCTCATATTGAAAGAGTCACTGAATATAAATATCTCGGCATCTGGATAGATGAAAAACTCTCTTTTACATTTCACATAAAAAATCTTGTCTGTCGTCTGCGACAAACGATTGGATATTTTTATAGGAACAAAGCCACCTTCCCGTTGTTCAGTAGGAAAAGGATTATTGAGGCAGTTTTTATGTCTGTCCTTGATTACGGTGATGTGGTCTACCGGCATGCATCACATTCATGTCTTAAACTCCTAGACTCAGTTTTTCACTCTGCTTTAAGGTTCATCACAGGAGATGCTTATGACACACACCATTGTCTCTTATATGAAAAGGTTGGGTGGTCCTCCCTTAAAGAGAGACATGACGCACATTGGCATATTTTTATTTACAAAGCCTTGACCGGGAAGCTTCCTCGTTATTTAACAGAAATGCTGCTTGTTTCAGATGGGCTTTATCAGACCCGCTCCACTGACATGCTTATGCTTTATGTCCCACAAGCCCGGTCTGAGCTGGGAAAGGCAGCTTTTGGCTTCAGTGCACCTGACTCCTGGAACAACTTACAGCTAAAAATTAAACTAAATACATTCATATCCTTTGGCCAATTTAAACTGACTATCTTGGATCTGCCAAACTCTACCTGTAACTGTTTTAATTAGGCTATATTGTACTTTATGCCTTTTGGTTGCTGCCACTCTTCCCCACTCTGTAAATGTTTCAATCGTTTTGTTTTCTCTTCTCTTCACTTGTTGTGTATTTGATGTATTTGCATTGAGTGTTTTGTATGTATTGTTGTTTGGAATTTGTTTTGACTCGACGTCATTGGAAATGAGGGTCACCCCTCAATTGGTCTCTCGAGGATAAATAAAAGTTAAATGAAATGAAATGAAAATACCTTTGAAGGCTTGAGGACAGAAATGTCACCCATTTGTCGGAATGGACCAGGTATGGACTTTGTTATAATAAAGCAAAAACGGTTTCAATGTTATGAGTAGTCCTATTGTTTTTATTGAAGACACTGGCGCTGCCCATATATGGACACACAGAGCTGCCAAATGGTCCTTGAACTACGTCACCCACACTGCATAGCGCGTGCATGTCATCATAACAGGAAGTGTCAGAGGCCGGGCGAAATGTGATGTTTCATGAGTAGAGCCTAGGCTAGGGGAAAAAAACAGCATACTGTAAATCAGTGTGCCTGTCAGGGAGACGGTTCCCCTTCAGCCATTGCCCATGGCCGACGCCCAGGAACAACGGAGCCCCATAAAGAAGACATAAACGCGGCCGGGCGAGGCCGTGTCCCCCCGGTTCTTTTTAGGCGGAGCGTTCTCCTAGGATGGAACGGGCGATGGAGCAGCTCAACGTACAGCTCAGCCGGCTGACCCGCTCCCTCCGCCGGGCAAGGACCGTCGAACTCCCGGAAGGTAACCAACCATACACCACGTTAGACAATGGTGTTCCCCTCTGCTCTGTCACAATGTCAGGAGTCAGAGATTATTCAGTAGCCTGTAGATGCAGTAGGCTAGTATATGTTAAATGAATATGAATAGCCTACACCTTGTCTTTAGGCTATTCAATTTGTCAGTTTTGATAGCAGAACATGGGCTACTACAGGAGGAAGTGAGTCAGAGGGGGTTTGGACTTGACAGTGGCCATTGAGTCTAAATTCTTTAAATAGGCCTATGCTTTTTCTTTTTTGTTTTTAAGAATTGGGCTACTGGAAATTTTCAAAATTGGACTGTGCACATGAACTCAGGAACACACTAGCCTACACATTGTATCCATTTCCAAGTTGTTTATTTATTTGACATGCCATGCACTGGTGTTCCCCACAGGATGTTGTGAGGCTGTGGTGGGTGGACCTCAGACCTATGAAGGATTTCCAAACCATTTATTGTTTTGTTATTATGATCATAAACACACTAGTGTATTGCATAGCGACTGTAGAGGTATGAATGGTCATGACACAGCAATAAAGGTCCCACCCACAGGTTAGGTTTGGACAGTTCTCACGTGGTCAAATAAAAGAATCGGCTGGTCCCCAATTATGTCATACCAACTTCTTTATTTGTTTAGAAAAAAGAATAATGAAGAAAAGAGAATACACATTATGTAACATAATCATTTTGTATATTTATTTTAGCCAAAATCAGACCCAGCCACACTGTAGAGCGCTTTGTGATGATCAATCAATTCTCTATCAACTTATTGATTAATCAAGCTCTACTTGTAATGTCATAGTTCACTGTTCTAACCCACTTACCCATGACGTACTGTAACAAGACATGTGTTGTCCTTCTGAAAGTCTTATTTTTGTAAAATTTTGGACTAATATGTTTTATTTCTCTTGCCGAAGACAATGAAACTGCAGTGTACACGCTCATGCCAATGGTCATGGCTGACCAGCACAGGTAAAAGCATGACACTACTGCACACTGTAAAACATGGGCATCAAACTGAACGCACTGTACAATATGGCTAGAAGTAGTGTTTTTAGTGTGTATTTGTCCATCCTGTCTCTTAATCAGATCAGTGTCAGAGTTGCTGCTCAACTCCAAGTTTGATGTGAACTACGCCTTTGGACGGGTGAAGAGAAGTCTGCTGCACATCGCTGCCAAGTAAGAGATGGCTCACTTACTATATGTTCTTATTAAGAAATACATTGACTTCAGTTCTCTCTCCTCTCCTGCATAGTAAACAAAGCATGATTAGTAAGTCCTGCTCAGTTTTCATGTAAAAAAAAAAATAATATAAACTATTATTAACAGATTTCTAGAATTCCCAAATATTGTCCAGACTTATATCCCACGATCTTCAGTCCAATTTTAAAGATGAAAGGATTGATAATTGGGGATTATTTTTCCTCTGTAGAGCTCATAGTAGTTCTAATAAAAAAAAAAACTGTTTCCAGTCAGGGGACAGGGACACTGTTTTTTATTTTTTATTTTTTTTAGGGACACTGTTGATGACAAAGGGATGTACCTGCTTGATTCTTTTAAGTGTCATTTTTCAGAGCTCTGGATATCACTAGAGGGTTGTGATAGAGTAAATGTGTGGTAAAAGCAGAGTGGGAGTTTTGTGTGTGTTTTCCATGCAGAGCAGTTGTCATGTTTGCCTTGCTGTGTTGTGTGTGTGTGTGTGTGTGTGTGTGTGTGTGTGTGTGTGTGTGTGTGTGTGTGTGTGTGTGTGTGTGTGTGTGTGTGTGTGTGTAGCTGTGGCTCAGTGGAGTGTCTGGTCTTGCTGCTGAAGAGAGGAGCCAACCCAAACTACCAGGACATCTCAGGCTGCACCCCCCTGCACCTGGCGGCTAGGAACGGGTACGCGCCTCTAAACACACCTCTCTGCTCACATCATATGCTGTGTTCGCTTTGAATTGAAGGTCTTAAGGGACACTTACGGGCACATTCACACTATAGGCCTGTATCTGTACCGTGCCCCAAGTACACCTGCCCCCCTAAAGTCTACCTGGTTTGTCCCAGTGTGAGGCTCACTGGCACAGTTGGGAGAGGTGTGCTTTTTTTGGCACAGTACACATTCCATTGAGTTAGGATTTTATAATTTAATTTCTGAGCTCTTCCAGTTATTGTAAATGAAAAAAAATCCATTCTTTGACTGGAAACAGTGTCACAGTGACGTACAGAGAGACTGTCAAAATAAAAGGCAATATTAAAGATGCTGATATGCATCGATACAGTTCGATATATTTTGCATATGAATGCATATATTGATCTATATCAATGTATCGGTAGAGCCCTAATGTTGACTTTATTTCAGTTATCTTTTTAAATCGCTGGCAGGAATGTGCGCATGTGTCCTTGTGTGCCTGACACAAAAAAAACTGGTGTCTCCACCTGGTAAACACTGTTCAATAACAATATTAGAGGTGAGGAAATGATTAAATAAAGCCAGAGGATTCCCCACACTCCCCTTTAACAATGAATGAATGCACCCTCTCTATCCATGCATGCATCTTTCTCTGCTCTAATGCATAATAAGTTGTACCAATTTAAGAAAGAAACAGTATTACCAAACTTCTACTTTATGATTGGTTGCTCCGATGGTTTAATAAGCATAAGCAACCTAATAAAACATAAAAAAAAATAAAGATACAATTCATGAGTCCTGGGCTGGATGCTGTCAAGAAGGTAAACTGTGTCACACACTGAAGCCTATATCTGACCGCACAGAACAATCACACTCTTCTTAAATACCTGCCTGATTGACTTGTAGATTGTTATTTGAACCTTCAGCATTGTCAACACTGTAAAAGTGTGTGCGTGCGTGCGAGTGTGATGATACTAAAAGACTTGGCCTCACTTTTCCCCTCAGACAGAAGAAGTGTATGGGCAGACTACTAGAATATAACGCTGATGTCAACATCTGCAACAACGAGGGGCTGACTGCTGTGAGTGGACTCTGGCTTATCTTTGTGTTGTACTGTAATGTGTTCAAATCTAATACCTTAGAATGCTTTGACGGGAAAATAATTGTGGTTATTAAAAACCTTGACTTTTCAAGCCGCAGTATATACCTTTTAAACTGGTTAACGGCCCATGGCTAATTGTATATACAGTATCTCACAAAAGTGAGTACACCCCTCACATTTCTTCAAATATATCATTATTTCTTTTCATGGGACAACACTGAAGAAATGACACTTTGATACAATGTAAAATAGTCAGTGTAAAGCTTGTATAACAGTGTACATTTACTGTGAACTCCATGCCCAAGAGGGTTAAGGCAGTGCTGGAAAATAATGATGGCCACACAAAATATTGACACTTTGGGCCCAATTTGGACATTTTCACTTAGGGGTGTACTCACTTTTGTTGCCAGCACTTTAGACATTAATGGCTGTGTGTCGAGTTATTTTGAGGGGACAGTAAATTTTCACTGTTATTCAAGCTGTACACTGACTACTTTACATTGTATCAAAGTGTCATTTCTTCAGTGTTGTCCCATGAAAAGATATAATGAAATATTTGACGAAATGCGAGGGGTGTACCGTACTCACTTTTGTGAGATACTGTAAGTGTTATACGTGTGTGACTGGTGGTTGATTGAGTAAGTGTCCGTGGTAAACCTCTCCTGCAGATCCATTGGTTGGCAGTGAACGGGCGGACAGAGCTCCTTCATGACCTGGTGCAGCATGTCACCAATGTGGATGTAGAGGACGCCATGGGGCAGACTGCACTACATGTAGCCTGTCAGAACGGACACAAGACTGTGAGCACATTTACACTTATACCATTCATTGAGAAAAACAACCAATCTATTTACTTTTTAGCCTTTCTATTTAAAGTGGCTCCCAGGGACCTTTTTAGTTTGTGTTAATTCTACCGGCCCCACTTTGGACCAAAGCTGTAGTGTTTTTTTTTTTTTGTTCCTGGGTAGGCGTACCCTGACAAAGGCGTTAAGAAAAACTATATACAAATAGCATTCTATGTAGCCTACTGATGGTCTCGTTCACTGTTACATGTACCTTATGATCAGTTATGAGGAAAAATGAGACTGTTTCATAAATGTTTCAATGTTCCTCGTAGCACCTTTTAAAGCATGGGACTTAAAGAGACCTTAGTCTAGTGGTGCGTTCGGAGCATATTGGCTTATTTTGGCTGCCTGTTAGCCTCTGAATCCTGTCTAGCCCATGTATGTGTTCAGGAATAGCTTAGGCACAATGCTTAGCCCAACACATCGGTGTCTACTCACTGCACCTGCACCTGTCATAGTGATGCAGCCTTTGTGATCGAGTTACATCATGCTACGACCATTAGCGTTAGCCAGACACAAGCAGAGGCTGCACCCATTTGCACTGTGCCCACAACTGGTAGATGGCTATATGAATAATGAACCAGTTACCATTTTAAGAGAGATTCGTCTTGCCTTACAACATTTGTGAAGCTAACTCAGTGGATTCTTTAAAAAGCAAACTCTAAACACACGTCTTGGCCTCTACCTTTCACGTCACCTAGCTTCTGTTCTAAATACCTGCTTACCTGAAATGTGATTACTCACTGTGAATATCTTTTTTAAGCTTTGTATGACGTCATTTCTCATGTTTTTATATGGTTAAAAGTGTGTGGTCGTGGTATTTGCATATTATTTATGTGTTGTCGGCCCTTTGAGTCATTCTTTGTCTGAATTTGGGCTATAATATATTTCGACTGATTGATTTTTTGAATCCCTCATTTAATAACCTTTTTATGTTATTGGTTATTTTAAATATCGAGAATAAAGACACCAACATCCTTTCTGAAAATGTTGAATTCAGTGTTCAGATTGTGTCGTTTTTTTTTGTTGTGGTCCCAGTTTTTTCTGTAAACTGTGCGTGCTTTGTCTGCTCAGACGGTGTTATGTCTTCTGGACAGTGGAGCGGACATCAACCGGCCCAACTGCTCCGGAGCCACGCCCCTTTACTTTGCCTGCAGGTGAATGTCATCGGTGTCACTGTTCAATGTCCAGTCATATCTAGTGTGCGCTCACCACACCTATCTACACTATCTAAGCCTTCTGGAAACCTGCTCTAAAATAGTCAAAATCTAAAGTTAAGCTTTTATAAAACAAAAATCATCATTCAATGATTCATATATATATATATATATATATATATATAATATTATAAAACGAGTTAAAAAAATGCTTTTTTACTGTCTAGACTGTTTGACAGGACCATGTTGGCATGGCCGTATCAAATGGTCTCCTTGGCAACAGTTATAGTTTTTGGCATAAACAATTATCAATTGTTATAGACACACACACACACACACACACACACACACACACACACACACACACACACACACACACACACACACACACACACACACACACACACACACACACACACACACACACACACACACACACACACACACACACACACACACAGAGAGAGAGACAGGTGGTAAAACAAGCTGTAAACCCTGTGATAAGTGGAGTTGTATTGAAACGTGTCTTGTGTGTTCTACTGTAGCCACGGCCAGAGAGACACAGCCCAGATCCTCCTCTCTCGAAGTGCCAAATACATCGCTGACAAGAATGGAGTCACTCCCCTGGATCTCTGTGTGCAGGTGAGGTTTTCACCACACATTAAAGCTATAGTGCGTTACTTTTGTCGCCCCCGTGAGGAATTCTGAGTAATAACACTGTTGGTGCATCTGCATGGTAAAACATTGAAGATCGCACATGGATTTTAATACCTTCTGCTGCACGTCCAAGTTTTTTCTCTTAGCAGTAGAATCAACAACTGAAACATTTCCTGGGCAATTCTTGGGATTTTTCTGAGTTCCTGCACTTGTGTCAAGGGAGGGGGGGGGGGGGACACCAGTTTGTAAACGCTGCCATACTGAGAAATACAGAGAGAGTTTTGTGGAGATGATAGACTTTATCAACTTTGGGTCAACTCTTTCGGCAGTGGCTTGAATGTAACCGTCGTTCCTTCATATGAAAAAGTTACACATTATAGCTTTAAACTTCCATGCACCTTACACCTTTTTCTTCTTACTGCTTATACCTTACTAACTGTGTGTGTGTGTGTGTGTGTGTGTGTGTGTGTGTGTGTGTTCAGGGTGGATACGGGGAAACCTGTGAGATCCTCATCCAGCATCACGGCAGACTATTCCAGGCGCTCATCCAGATGACCCAGAACGATGATATTAAAGAGAGCATGGTATGGCCAAGTTTGTCTCTACATTCATTGATATACCCAGTGTGTAACCATCTAAGTGTGTGTGTGTGTGTGTCTTTCTCTGTCTGTCTGTCTGTCTGTCTGTCTGTGTGTGTGTGTGTCTCTCTCTGTCTGGCTGTGTGTCTGTCTGTCTGTCTGTATGTCTGTGTGTAGCTCAGACAGGTTCTGGAGCATGTCTCTCAGCAGAGTGACAGTCACTATCAGAGGATCTTGACCAGTCTGGCTGAAGTGGCCACCACCAACGGACACAAGCTTCTCAGGTAAAATTTGACATACGTATTTCATTCAAACTAGAGGCGTGTGTGTGCTCTGTGAGAGAGAGAGAGAGAGAGGCAGTCACCCTCCTCACTCACTCATACGGCTTTACTTGTCGATCGTCCCTTAAATTGCTGATAGGTATTTATATTGCCAACCTGCAGTTTGACCGCCCTAACAACTGTAAGGGGACCCGCTGGTCCCGCTGGTTTTGCATGCTGCAAAAGGCGGACCTCTAATTCAAATATTTTCTTTCTTTATCTTATTTGTTTGCATATGTATTGATCTTGATCATCCTAACTTTTTCCAAACATTATTATTTTTTTTTTTTTAATGAAGATTATTTTTTGGCATTTTTTCTTTATTAGACAGATTTGGAGACATATTTGAAATGGGGCAAAGAGGGGAATGCCATGCAGAAAACTAACCCGGGTTGGATTCTAACCCGGGTCTGCTGCGAGGCCTGATCGAGTCTATGGGGAAGCTCTAACCACTGTGCCACAAACGCCCCCGTTTTCCAAACATTATTTTAACCAGGATACAACATGTTTTTTATTCACCCTAAAATAACACATTTTTAAAATGGAAATGCAACCATAGAAGTAAATTAAGAAATGGATACAATTTAAAAATCTATTTAAAAGAAATCTAATCTTAGAGACTATAATTTGATTAAATATAACACTAAATGGTGGGGTAAGCGATTCTGGAGAATAATTACCAAATTCACTTGCACTTCGAAAAAAGGGTTAATAAACAGCCTAGGCTCTGTAAACTGATATGTAAACAAAGGGAACGTTATCAAAGTGGACCCGTCAACAAACATTCCCCAAAATCCCTTATCCCACCTTTAAAGGTTCGGTAAGCGGAGTGGTCAGTTTAGCTAACTTCCTGTCAGTGACTGCAGTTAGCAGTCCCCTCTCTCGTCCCCACGTCACCACATTAATGCACTGCGGTCTTCAAACAGTGAGTTATCTAGCATCATCTCAGAAGTGTGATAAAACATGATAAAAACCAGCAAAACAGACATTGGGAAGGATTTTTACCTGCTCTGCCATTGTAGGCGCATACACATTCACCCATCTGTCGCTCTGCACGTGCACCGGCAGTGCCGATAACATGCAGAGCGAGTGACTGAGAGATCGGCTTTATGAAACGCGCACACTATTTAAGTGATCACTGTACGAATAAAGAGCGATTTAACACTTATAAATCACTTACTTCACCTGTAACTAGAATTGATAGATTGAATGGGTAACAACAAATAAGGAACAGAGATGTTTAAAGATGTACAAAATCATGTGTTCCATGTTGTATTAATTTTGAATTAGAGTGCTCTTCAGTGCCCATCACCTCCCTCACAAACAGCCACACATCTCAATATCATTGCATGGCAGCTGTCTTCTCTTGCATTACAAATGGACCTGACTCAGATGTGTGTCTTGTCCCTCCCACAGCTTGTCCAGCAGTTTTGAAGCTCAGATGAAGAGTCTGCTGAGAATCGTCCGTATCTTCTGCCACGTGTTTCGTCTGGGGCCTTCATCACCCAACAGTGGAAACGACATGGGCTACAACGGCAACAAGACGCCTCGCAACCAGGTCTTTAAGGTGAGCAGCAGGTGTATGTACAGGATAGAGGAGGCCTGGGCCGTTTCACCTCAAATATAATATAATATCACCATTAATTGAACAATTTACCTCCTATTAATCAACAACCATTTAGTTTTTTTTTGCTCTCATAGTTCACTGACAAGGTTTCTTCTGTAAACATGCCCTGCGTTCCAATCCCCATACTTCCCTACTATTTAGTATGTCAGAAAAAGATTTAGAATTTCCCCTTACGTGCACGTCAATTGAAGCATGCTGAAAAAACATAAATGCCCAACTAACTCTAATAGAATTTTTTTTTGCATTTTCTCGACATCATGAAAAAAAACTTCCTTATCTGATTTTTTTTCTCTCCTTGTGGCCCTAAAACTCTTCTGTACTTTAGTATGTAGTGTAGTAAAAAGAAAGAGTATGTGATTTGGAACACAGGGAGACTCAACTATTAAAGCAGGGATATTTGATCTAGGCCTTGAGTCAACAGCTCAGAGGTTTTCACATTGTAAATCATTGACTAGGAGAAGCTCCTAATACTTTGATTCTACACACCACACATCCTTTATATAAGGATGGCGTTAAAATAATAATAATTCAACTCATAGCTCATTACACTCCTTTGTGTTTGAAATAAGTTCATAAACTAACTTTATTTGCATTAATTTGATTCCCAATCAAGATGCCCTGGTAAGAATTGCTTTACGTTGTGTGTTTGAGTGTGTGTGTGTGTGTGTAATCTGTGTATGTGTGTGTCTAATTTAATTTAACAAAATGCTACCAACTTGCTAGATTGTTGAAGCGGTAAGTAAGGAAAAATATACGTCAATTTATTTTCGTGATTTAAGATCAATCGACCGAACCCCTTTTTAAAGCAAACCTCTTGTGTCGTGTGTCAAAAACTGACATTGTTTGTGTCCCGTACTGTAGGTCCAGAGAAAAGCTGACCTTGTCCCCCCTCCTGCCTGTGTGTATGTGCAGCCCATGGAGCTACTGTGGCACTCCCTGGACGAGTGGCTGGTGCTGATCTCCACAGAGCTGGACCGGAGCCGGCTCAACCCTCTGTCCCCCTCCTCCAGCAGTGAGATAGCCTCCCTGCTGCTCAGACAGAGGGAGGAGGCAGACCAGCACACAGGCTCCACACCCACACTGCTGGAGCCCCACACGGCCATGGACACAGAGGTGTACCCCGAGGGAGAGGACGTCATCTCCATGACAGCCAACCGGCTCAGTGCTGTCATCCAGGCCTTCTACATGTGCTGCTCCTGTCAGATGCCTCAAGGGTACGCTGCCCTGCGCCCCCAAAGCATTCTCTGCTTTAGAAACACCTTTCTGATCAATACAGAATGGAGCATCTTTCAACATAGCATTAAGTATCACGTGTGTTCAGCCACAGTGCAGCAGTTATCTGTTTGCTCCCATATTTAACTCTCTTTTACTCTTTAACCACCGACGCAAAATCCGGTCTGGTTCAGAGCTAGTGCCCAGTTGGGAACCGGTTCTTTGGTTTCCCACGCAAGAGAGCCCGTTCCCGGCCTAAAAAAAACTGGTTCCGGAGCGGCTCCAGTTTTGAGCTGGTCTGGAAGTGTGAACTGCTTACGTCAGGGGCCGGGGGAGGGATTATCCTGACCAACCAGACCAACTAAAATCTCATGCCCGCCATATTTAAAAACACCCCCACTACGAGACGTAAACATAACTTAATTACCGAACGTAGTTATCAAATCGACCGGTGAAAAATCCGCTGTGTAGGTCGTGTTTTGGTTAACAAAGCAAAGCGAGAGGCAACATGTGTAAAGGAAAATAAGATGTACCCGCCCCTGTTTTTGTGCTAAAAGCTAGCAGTAGATTTAGCGTTAGCCAGGAGAGCAGCATATGGAGTGAACAGACGTTTACAGTGGTTTCATGTCATTGCTCTCTTGCCGGCCCTAGCACTAGCCCAGAACTGGAGCTAGGTTAAGGGGTATTATTTGTACGTAATTACATCAATTTAAGCTTCATTTAGAGCCAACGGTGTCTTGTTAGGGACACATCTGTTGAAATGAGCTGTCACCTTTTATTCTAGTAGCTCTCATAAGCCAGTCCAATGCTGTTGGCTGAGATGTTGCTGCCCTTCTCTTCACCTCCCTCTCCTCCCTCCTCCAGGATGACGTCTCCTCGCTTCATTGAGTTTGTCTGCAAGCACGACGAGGTGCTCAAGTGTTTTGTTACCAGGTCAGTCCATGTAGCTCTTTTCAATTTAATGTACTTATTGATCTAGCAACTTCTGTCCTCTCGATCTAATGTCCACATCTACAGTATCTCTCTCTTCTCTCTGTTGAGTATGTGGTTCACCTCTCTGTCTCTCAGGAATCCAAAGATCATCTTTAACCACTTCCACTTCCTGCTGGAGTGTCCAGAGTTGATGTCACGCTTCATGCATATCATAAAGGGTCAGGTAAGACACGAGGGATTCTCTGATTGAATGTAGTTCAATGTAATGTCATCTACCTCACCCCCCATGTCAGCTGAAACCCCCTTTTAAAATGTGCAGGATACAGCAAGTTTGACTAAATTCATTTGAAAATCAAACAACCACCCCTCTGCGCCACCCATGTATGACATAAGATATGTACCTTCTTTTTTTTCCATTGATGCATGTGTGATCAGCTACAGGCCAGTATGTGTGCGTGTGGAGCTCAAGTCAGCAGTGTGTGCTGTCTTCCTAAATAATGAGTCCATTTGTGCTTTGGCATGGCCAGCCCCTTCTCACCTAGGTGTTCCCTATCCAACTAAAAGAGTCTGTATCATTGGACAGCCATCGTTTATCAGCTCCCAAGCTGATTTAAAACACATCCCATTTCTCCCAGCAACCTTTCACTGTTCACTTGTCTCTCTCTTGTCCCCCCCCCCCCACACACACACACACATACACATACACAATGGCTCCTTCAGGGACCTCTGTCTTCACTTCAGGGTCATTTTACAAGTAATATAACCATGGCCATTATATTATAACACTTGTCTGTAGACTTGCCTTTTATACAGCTCCATACATTGGTAGTGCTGATCCAAAGTTGTGCGCTTCTTGTTCATTGACTCTTCAGTATTCAGTATTTGAGTGTGTGGAGCCTCGTTATACTCGTGGATTATGGCTGGCCTGGGAAAATAGGGCCCTTTGTTTTAATGACAGACTTTGACCTGCAAATTTGATTTCAATCTCTCTTGCTATATACCGTATGCCCAGTGGGAAAGAAATAAGCCTTTTCTGTCTCTCCTCTACGCTCACCCCTCACTCTATACCTCTGATGCAGCGAACAGAACAAAGGTATTTTATGCAAATAGCCCCCCCCCCCCGGCCTCGTCTCTCTCTCTCTGTAACAGATGAGTATTTCAGCGCTAAAAGCTTTTCTAAGGCCGTCGGTCGAGACTGAATGAATGAATGAAGAATTGAAAGCACACAGCGGAGTGTTAATTTGTATTAAGGAAAGTGTTGTTGTGTAGTGTGTGTGTGTGTGTTAAAGTCTGGTCCCCCCCCCTCTGTCTAGCCCTTTAAGGACCGCTGTGAGTGGTTCTATGAACATCTGCTGGCCGGACAGCCTGACTCAGACATGGTTCACCGGCCGGTCAATGAAAACGACATCCTCCTCATCCACAGAGGTACACACACGTCAGCACCACTACATACACTCCCACTCTTCAGCTAGAATAAGAATTAAGAATGTATTTATTTTCATATAGCGCTTTTCAAGGCACTCAAAGACACTGAGTACACAAGCAAATCAAATGAGGTGTAGCAATAAAACCCACACACAATAAAACAAAACGCAAAGACAAGTATATTAAAAGTAAGTGAAACATTAGAAAAGCATACAGATAAATATGTAATATAGCACTGAATATCTCCTCACGATTCGCTATCTACTTTTGTACTGCGTGTGCCCTGAAAAAAAAATACAGCAAACAGCTAGCATGTTGCTAGCTATGGTGGGCCCCCCTTTGTTTACTTACCCGTTTACAGAGCCTAGGCTGTGTATTAACACTGTATATTTTCTTTCAGCGGACACACAGTAGGGAGGGAGACAGATAGCGGATCCTGAGGAGATATTCACTGATTTTGACATAAAAGGATTTTGACATTCTCCAAAATCCCTCCACCTTTTCAATGCTAAAGCCACCAACCAGCATCACTCACTTAAAGCTTTCTTCATTGTATTGGCAGATGCTTCATACCATTTAAGGCATGTCTTATTTCAGCCAGTGTTTTAAGATAACTCAGGTGTTTCTGCAGAGCTAGTGAGGTGATGACGATGATGATGATGATGATGATGATGATGATGATGATGAAGAGCAATAAAGCCATTAAGCCTGAGGGTTTAAAACAATAGAGACATCTCATAGTCATTGCCACTGCTGAAATCATTAAAGAAATACTTCACCCATTTGGAACCGGCGTTATATCATTATAAAATCACTATTATAATATAATGAATGAGGTTTTTTCTTCCCTCAATCTTTCCTCAGTCTTCCCTTGGCCCAGCTGTCCTGTTAATCCTAACCCTACATTTTTACTAGTGTGATGTCACACTTGTAAAATGTAGGGTTAGACAGTGAGACCATAAAACACTCTTTCTGCCTTTGTTCAGGCTAGGATGAACTGATTTCTAAAATGTTTGCACATTTATACTACATAGGATCTCAGAGTTCAATACACCTTCATATTTGCACCGGTGAAGTAGGTCTTTAAGTACAAAATGAGCGTGCTGCATTTCCTATTGCTGTGCTAGAGTCAGTCCAACCCTGACCACTAGATCATCCATCTGTGCTCTCAATCAGAGTGTTGTTACAAAGTGCACTCATTCTATTTTATCTGTGTGCCTGACAGAAGCCATATTTAGGAGCAGCTGTGAGATGGTGTCCAAGTCCACTAATGAGAAACTCAAGCAGGGCATCGCTGTGCGTTTCCACGGCGAGGAGGGCATGGTGGGGTTTTCTACATTCATATACACATTCCCTGCGTTCCAATCCTAATACTCTCTGCTATATTTAGTAAGGTAGAAAAAAGATCTAGGATGTCCCAATTCTTGTGGTCAGATTTAGAATGCTCTAAAATACCCGGATGCCTACTACTACATCCGGTGGAGATTTTTAACGTTGAAATCTGGATTCTTTTTCGGCGATTCTGACCCACGATCCAGTACATACCAGAAGTGACGTCACATCAATTGGAGCCTCCGTATGAAAACAACCAGCGATGAGATGGATATATGAGCAAGAGGCAAGATCAAGGCGCAATGTTATGATGAAATACATACGTAAAAGTATGTCCCAAATGTGTGCCTACTGCATCCTAACTAGATTATGTTTGTGGTCAGCTGTAGAATGTAGAATAGAAGAAAGAAAAGAGTATGAGATTTGGAACGCAAGGAGTGTGTCTTCTAAGTAATAATAAAGCTACTCTCCTATTGGTCAGCTGAAACCGTCTCATCCAATCCAAAGGCTTTTTCTTTTCTGTGTGTTCCAGGGCCAGGGGGTGGTCCGCGAGTGGTTTGACATCCTGTCCAATGAGATCATCAACCCAGACTACGCTCTGTTCACGCAGTCAGCTGATGGTACGTTATATGTCGCATATTGTGTTCAGTGACATTGTGTGTGTGTGTGTGTGTGTGTGTGTGTGTGTCTGTGTCATAGATAGTATATACAAGGTGTGTGTGAGTGTGTGTGTGTGTGTGTGTGTGTGTTGTACTTGTACTACTTTTTTGACGTTAAGAGTGAGGGCATTTTGTCCGGTTCTCACTTTGGGACAGGCCTTCAGGTACAGTATCTCACAAAAGTGAGTACACCCCTAACATTTCTTCAAATATTTCATTATATCTTTCCATGCGACAACACTGAATAAATGACACTTTAATACAATGTCAAGTAGTCAGTGTACAGCTTGTATAACAGTGTAAATTTACTGTCCCCTCAAAATAACTCGACACACAGCCATTAATGTCTAAACTGTTGGCAACAAAAGTGAGTACACCCCTAAGAAAAAATTTCCAAATTGGGCCCAAAGTGTCAATATTTTGTTTTGCCATCATTATTTTCTATCACTGCCTTAACCCTCTTGGGCATGTAGTTCACTAGAGCTTCACAGGTTGCAACTGGAACCCTCTTCCACCCATTCATGACGACATCAAGGAGCTGGTGGATATTAGAGTCCTTGCGCTCCTCCATCTCCCGTTTGAGGATGCCCCAAAGATGCTCAATAGGGTTTAAGACTGGAGACATGCTTGGCCAGTCCATAACCTTTACCCTCAGCTTCTTTAGCAAGCCAGTGGTCGTTCGGAGGTGTGTTTGGGGTCGTTATCATGTTGCAGTACTGCCCTGCGGCCCAGTTTATGAAGGGAGGGGATCATGCTCTGCTTCAGTATGTCACAGTACATGTTAGAATTCAATGAACTGTAGATCCCCAGTGCTGGCAGCACTCATGCAGCCCCAGACCATGACACTCCAACCACCATGCTTGACTCTAGGCAAGACACACTTGTCTTTGTACTCCTCACCTGGTTGCCGCTCCACACTTTTAACACCATCTGAACCAAATAAATGTATTTTGGTCTCATCAGACCACAGGACATGGTTGCAGTAATCCATGTCCGTAGTCTGTTTGTCTTCAGCAAACTTTTTGTGGGGTTTCTTGTGCATCATCTTTAGAATAGGCTTCCTTCTGGGATGACAGCCATGCAGACCAGTATGATGCAGAGTGCGGCGTATGGTCTGAGCACTGACAGGTTGACCCCCCACCCCTTCAAGCCCTTCAGCAATGCTGGCAGCACTCATACGTCTATTTTCCAAAGCCAACCTCTGTGTACGACGCCGACCACGTGCACTCAACCTTCGTAAACTGGGCCGCAGGGTGGTATTGCAACATGATAACGACCCCAAACACACCTCCAAGACGACCAGTGGCTTGCTAAAAAAGCTGAGGGTAAAGGTTATGGCCTGGCCAAGCATGTCTCCAGACCTAAACCCTATTGAGCATCTTTGGGGCATCCTCAAACAGACGGTGGAGGAGCGCAAGGTCTTTAATATCCACCAGCTCTGTTATGCTGTCATAAATGGGTGGAAGAGGGTTCCAGTTGCAACCTGTGAAGCTCTAGTGAACTACATGCCCAAGAGGGTTAAGGCAGTGCTGGAAAATAATGGTGGCCACACAAAATATTTACACTTTGGGCCCGATTTGTACATTTTTTCTAAGGGGTGTACTCACTTTTGTTGCCAACAGTTTAGACATTAATGGCTGTGTGTCGAGTTATTTTGAGGGGACAGTAAATTTACACTGTTATACAAGCTGTACACTGACTACTTTACATTGTATCAAAGTGTCATTTCTTCAGTGTTGTCCCATGGAAAGATATAAAGAAAAATGTGAAGAAATGTGAGGGGTGTACTCACTTTTGTGAGATACTGTATGAATTAGGTTTATGTTAGGGTTGGTGTTGGGGTTAGGCATTTAGTTTTGATGCTTAGGGTTAGGGTAAGGGGCTAGCGAATGCATCATGTCAATGAATTTCCTCACAAGTATAGCCTTAAAAACGGGTTTCTGTGTGTGTTCTTCAGGCACCACGTTCCAGCCCAACAGTAACTCCTCCGTCAACCCAGACCACCTGAACTACTTCCAGTTTGCGGGTCAGATCCTGGGTCTGGCTCTATACCACCGACAGCTGGTCAACATCTACTTCACCCGCTCCTTCTACAAACACATACTGGGTAATACAGTGTTAGGCGTGTGTGTGTGTACGTGTACATACGGGCCAGATATGTGTGTTACCCTGCGTTCCGAATCGCATACTCTTTCTTTTTTCTATTCTACATACTACGTCCGACGATAAAAATAATCTAGTTAGGATGCAGTAGGCATACACTTGGGACATACTTTGACTTATTTATTTTGTCATAACATTGCGCCTTGATCTTGCCTCTTGCTTTTGTATCTGTCGCATCCCGTTTTCTTTTTATATATGGAGGCTCCGTTGATGTGACGTCACTTCAGGTTCGCTCTGGATTATGGGTCAGAATCGCTCAAATAGGATGCTGTTTTCTACACTTAAAATCTTGGCCGGATGTAGTAGACATCCGGGTCTTTTCTAACCATCCTAAATCTGGCCACAAGAATCGAGACATACTAAATCTTTTTTCTACCATGCTAAATAGTAGAAAGTATGCGATTTGGAATGCAGGGCGTGTTGATAACATATGGGGTCATCCCACTTTGTTTAACAAAGGCTAAATAAAGAATGATCTGAACTGAGTCAAACTGGGACACATGTATCATACAAACGCTGCTGAAGTCACTTTGAAAATGGAACACGATTAAACATTCTATTTTTTATTTTTTAAAAGGCACTCCATATAACTACAATCTATGCCACTAAATCAAAGGAAATGCTAGTTGCTAATTCAGAATTACTTTTACCGACTCTCACATTATATTTCCAATTTATATTACCTAAGCTGTCAGAATGATCTGCACTTTAAAATAGAGCATGTGAGCATCTGACTAATAATGTACAGTATAATTATTATATAATGCTAAACCTTAAGATTCCACGTTTTGTGTGTTTGTGTGCGTGCGTGTGTTTGTGTGCGTGCGTGCGTGTGTTTGTTTGTGTGTGTGTGTGCGTGTGTGTGTGATTCCCAGGTATCCCAGTGAGCTATCAGGACGTATCGTCCATAGATCCAGAGTATGCTAAGAACCTGCAGTGGATCCTGGACAACGACATCAGTGAGCTGGGTCTGGAGCTCACCTTCTCTGTGGAGACCGATGTGTTTGGAGCCATGGAGGAGGTTCCTCTCAAACCTGGAGGAACCAGCATCCTGGTGACCCAGGACAATAAGGTTGGTCACCCACCACTCACTAGGGCTTCAAACATCTTTAAATGTACCTCATTTTAAAAGCTTACGATGATGTATAAACTGACTGTATGTCATATTGTCTTTTTGCTTGTAAGTTACCTAAATTTGCCTGTATTTTCATTTTTGTAACATGATTTTGTAGTGACTTTATTTCTTTACCTTACCTTATTGTATTTTAATGTTAGGTGGGCATCCTTAAAAGCCCTTCAGGGTTTCTTTTGTCCCAACTGTGCATTTATGTATGTGTATGCATCTTTTTGCCATTTCAATCTTGTTTATCTCCTCAAATAAAACTAAACTAAACTAAACTAGTTTAACTAAACTAAGGGCTGCTCCCTTATAGTCCACCAAAGCACAGTCCACCACAGAAGGTCATCGGTTGGACCAGATTTCATTGGTCATTTGGAATGTCATTTGTAAGAAGATAGACTAGGTGTGTTGGAAAATTTCCATACATGTAAATATGTCGATACCTATCTTCTCGATACTGTATTGATACATCATTTGCAAACATCGATATTAAAAGATTTTTATTTTTTTTTGCCATAATTTACACATTTTATTTTCTATATCTTTCTATTCTTTTTTTATGATACAGAGACAGTAATTCCTTTGTTCGGATTGCCTAAAAATAGTGTTATGTTGGATATTGCAGGGACCATGTATTCTATTTATAACAATGCCCTAACAGAGACAGGAAGTCCATGTTTGCAATTATTCAGATCTCTACGGGCAAGAAAAGTGACGGATCATACGTGTTAACTGGCACGCTCTGTGTTCGTCGCACATATACTCCAAAGAAAATGGATGCATTTATACTTGTGGTTAAAAGTTAGTTTTATCACAGAGCCCTAACTTGAATCATCATATAGTTGAAAGTAGGTATTTCAAAGTATATCTGTGGTGTCCTGCTGCAGCAGTGGAGCTGAAGGTGGCCTTAATGAGCGCTTTAAGTTCATCTCTGGGATATTCTTCCATAGTTGGTCTCCTATGAGCTTATTGCCTCAAGCGTCCTAATTAGAGGGTGCAGTACTGCACTGTTCCTGCAGAGGGCACTGTGGTGTAAAGTATATTTATCCATGAACGTGTATCTTAAAGGTTTAAGTGTGTGTGTGTGTGTGTGTGTGTGTGAGTGTGTGTGTGTGTGTGTGTGTGTGTGTGTGTGTGTGTGTGTGTGTGTGTGTGAGTGTACTTGTACTTGTACAACTATTTTGTGGGAACCAAATTGGGATTTAGACCTTAAAGGTCCCCTAATATGCAAAATGCACTTTTTCGATGTTTTTGAACATAAATATGGGTCCACGGGGTGCCTAGAAACTGCCAAAGTATAAAAAAAAAGAAAACTCTCCCCTTTTCTCACTCTCCCCCTTTCTGAAACCCTCCACCCCTCCCCCCAATATACTCCAGTCAGAATTCTCGCCGTCTATGACGTCATAGACGGCACAGCCACCTCCCCCCACATTAGTAACCAGAAACTTCCACCGTGCAGTAGTCTATGATAACCCCACCCCCTATTTCTTATTGGTCCACGGCCCCGAGATCCTCTGGAAAAATATTCCTTCACCGCCATGTTGTTTTCCCCGCTAAGCGACAAGATGCCTGTAGTACAGCAAAGCATGCTGAACACAGAAGCCTTTTGCTCATAATCCACTCATTTATCTTAACCACAGCAGTCAAATGCTTCGTTTTTAATAACACAACAAATTGGAAGCTAATAGTGTAGAAGTCAAACTTTGAAACTAATGTTTTTTCACTGATTGAAGTGTTATTTTTAGCCGCTAGCTCCCGAGCTAGCTTCGGGATAAGCATCGATCTTTTGCTCATAATAACCTATTCATATTCCCCACAGCAGTCTAGCAATGCCTTGTTTTTAGCAAGACAAAGGATTGGAAGCTAATAGTGTAGAAGTCAAACTTTGAAACTAATTTTTTCAATGATTTAAGTGTTATTTTTAGCCGTCAGCCCCCGAGCTAGCTTCGCAGTAGCCTCCATCTTTTGCTGCATTTTGATTGTGAACATGCCGTTTCCATTAGCTTATCGCTGTCAGTGCATCTGTATGAACATAGTCTTTCATGTAGACAAGGATTGGTCATGTTAACCCATTGATGACTATGGCAATCTAGGATGCATGTCCTTAATGCCTGAGGGTTTTCTGGAAAAATAGTAGGAATTGTCAAGTCTACCAAAACCTTAATATCTAAGCCTGTGTAGCACATAGAAACATGAAATAAAATACATTTAAAAGTTAAGGTTCACAGGTTTTATTTAAACATGCTCCCTTAGCGCTTACAAACCAACAAATATTTCTAAAAATCGTCAAAATGAGATGAATTAGAAAATTATTAAATATTGTTAATAAATAGATGCAATGTGTTGTGTGATTTTCGTCAGTAGTCTATAGTAGACCTTGATTCTGCGCACCAATCGCCACTAACTGTTCTGTCGCCGACATAGCTGGCGTATTTTTTTAATTATTTTGTTTTATTTTTTTATTTTTTATTTTTTTGATTGACATGATTTTTGGCAAACCACACAACTTTTGGGTGGTCACGTGGTCTTAAAAAAATCAACAAAACCCACCTCATGTGTATTTGAACCAATGACAGTGCATTCTATGCTGGGAATGCCATGAAAATTAGATAAAGTAATAATGCTGCGCGACGCAGCATCAGGCAGGAGAGCCAATGTGGCATCGCGCAGCAGCCGTCATCAATGGGTTAAACTGTTCAAAGTGCGGCTGAGCTCCTGCGTTGCTAGCACTAGACATGGTTCTTCTCACGGATTAAACGTAACCGTGGTAACAGGCACGGCAAAGACGTGCGAAGGGCTATGAACAGAGCGCGAGGCCAATGGCTTCGCTTCCGGACAGGGGCGGGGGGAGCTCATAGATCGTATATAAAACGAGGGGAGCTGCAGCATGTTTTCAAAAATAGGCCATTGTGAGATTAGCTGAAAATCAGGGTATAGAGCAGGGGTGTCAAACTCTGGCCCGCGGGCCAAATCTGGCCCGTTTCAATATTTAATCTGGCCCGCGAACCAATTCGGTAATTCCATTAAATTCGGCCCGCAAAAAAAAAAAAAAAAAAAAGTGTGATTTTTTTTTTTTTTTTTTTTTTTTTTTTTTTTTTTTTTCTCATGCGGAGCCTGTGCCATATCCGCACGTCGCACACGCTCCCAACCGTTAGGACACTCGCACAGCTTACCACTAGGAATGTCTGCTGAAAGTTCCACAGCTCAGGATTTTAAGCCATGAATTGATGAACTTGCATTGAAGAAAAGATGTCAGTTTTCTAATGGCTGTAAATAGGCCAATCTATGTGGCTAAATAGCATGCTAATATGATGATTGATTGTGTCAACTATCTAAGGACGAATGCTAACATTATCTGGTTTCTAACTTTTGCCTCAAGTTACAATATAGCCAACTAGCTAACGTTAGATACCCGCTGATAGCCCACCCCTTTTGTTTCCAATGGTGGCTTTGCATTTCATTACCAATGTAAAGTGTCATAAATAGTTAACACTGGTGCTGGGTCATGATTCCTATAAAAAAATAAAATAAAAAAACGTGATATGTTTTGAATGTGCAGAAAGTTTTGAAAAATCCAAGAGAAAACATATTGTGGCTCAATCCAGAATGCCTGAGAGCCTTACTGCATTATAGTCCTTTATAGTTGTTTCACCAGGAACCTGAATGTTGTCTTTTCCTTTTGAAAAATGAAGACATTTCCACAATAAATTGATGCAGAAAAGGCACAGAAAACAGAAACATCTACCAGAATACAGGAAGTTAAGTGTTTGACGCACAACAATTTCTGGGGGAGCACCCCAATACCCCCCACCTATAATTTGTCCCCCAAAATATGTAAACGAAACCTAGCCTATGCCCCGTATGTACGCAGGTTATATACCTAGATATGTTGTTTGATTTTTGGAATAAAAAGAAGGCATGTCAGTAAGCGACATGTCTGGCCCTTCGTGTGATTATCATGTCGTAATTCGGCCCTTTGTGAAAATGAGTTTGACACCCCTGGTATAGAGGCATACTACAATAAATGATCTGAACGTTTTTTTCAGCAAACAACTAAAGAAAAACTAATTAGGGACCTCTAAGACCATATAATATTGACAGAAAGGTGTATAATATGTGAGCTTTAAGTGTGAGGACATTTTGGACGGTTCTCACTTTGGGACAGACCTTTGAAGGGCTGCTGTTGGAGGGTTAACACTAGGTTTCAAGGTTCAGGTATGAATAATGGTAAGGCTAGGGTTAGTTAATGTAAGGGTTGGGGTTAGGCATTTAGTTTTAATGGTGAGGGTAAGGGGCTAGGGAATGCATTATGTCTATGAATGTCCTCACAAGTATAGTCGTGTGTGTGTGTGTGTGTGCGTGTGCGTGTGCGTGTGTGTGTGTGTGTGTGTGTGTGTGTGTGTGTGTCCTTTCTCAGGCAGAGTATGTCCAGCTGGTGACAGAGCTGCGTATGACTCGGGCGATCCAGCCCCAGATAAATGCCTTCCTGCAGGGCTTTCACACCTTCATCCCTCCATCACTCATCCAGCTCTTTGATGAATATGAATTGGTGAGTGATCCTCCTCTGACCTTCCATACTTCCCCCTCTCTTATACTAGCTGCGATCAAATCACATACTCTTTATTTTTTTCTATTCTACATACTTCATCTAACCATTAAAAGTATCTAGTTGGATGCAGTATGCTACAATTGGGACATACTTTCACTTATTTATTTCATCATAACATTGCGCCTTGAGCATGCCTCTTGCTTTTATATCCGTCGCATCCCCTGTTATTTTCATAAAGAGGCACCTTCAATGTGACGTCACTTCAGGTGCGCACTGGATTGTGGTTCAGAAACGGCTGCTAATGTAGAACGACATTTGGTTATTTTCAAGCACGCTAAATCTGACCACAAGAATTTGGGACATCCTAAATCTTTTTTTCTACCACACTAGATAGCAGAAAGTATGGAGATTGTCTATTCTCCTGGCTCTGATTCAGGGATTGATTAATGTTGTCCTGGTTGGGCCCTGGGGTCACCTTCAAGCCCCTCACTCCATTAGATGTTTTTTTTTTCTGTGTGTGTCGGCACATTCCACGTCCTTACTCGTGCGTGGATCAATAGTGTAGCATGATGATTATCCCAGCCTGGCTTTGTTGGACATGCCTCGGTCAGACTGTCATTGACGGCCCCACTGACAGCTCAACGGAGCTCACTTTGTCTGTCTGTCAGCAGTGTGAACGTTCATACTGATAAAGGATAAGGACGGAAATATTGTCTTTTTTCCTTATTATCAATAAATCCCTTGCACAGAGTCAAACAAACAATGAATGTATAGTACTAACTAAGGTTGTCACGATAAAAGAAATACAATAGTCGATACCAATACCAGTCAAATTCCACAGTTCTCTGTACCCAATTCGATACCACGGTAAAAAAAAAAAATAAAACAAAACGTAGAATCCCATGTCCTTCAACATACACTATTTAAGTAAACATTTTAACAGTGGCATGGAGCCTTCAAGTGATATATGAAAAATAAACAAATATAACATTACTACAGATCATTATTCCCCCCCTCCCCAGATGTCAGAATAGGGGCTCCGTAACTCCGTACATAACTATTAACATAAACATTACTAAAGTAAACTGCCCAATTTCCCTTCTTCTTGGGAGTTATTGTCGTATTTTCTGTGCCTCCAAAAGCTGTTCATTTTTATTATCGGTACTTGACTTATTATTGACTACGACTTCAGTAGTATGGTTTATCCTGACATCCCTAGTACTAACTAGTATTATGTGTGTATTCAAGCATGGTGTATTGTCCTGTATGTGTGACGCACGTCTCTAAAAACCTTGTTGAGCAGCTCACTTAAAGCCACTACGAGTAACATGGCACGTTGGCGTCCCCTTTGGACAAAAGCGCTAGTATTGACGCCCGCTGTCGCAAAGCTGTTTTCTAGCTCGTGCCAGGCGCGCGAGTGTGAACTGAGAAGGGAGCAATATAGTGCGTGTCCGTGTGTTGAAAGTGTGAGGACTCTTTTCGGCTCCGTGAGAGTGGTTTTGACACTGCATCAACTAATGCCAGTCACTGCCACACACACCTGATTGAAATGAGTTGATGCAGCAGTGTCACCTAACTACTCTCTCTCACGGAGCTGAAAGATTACGTGTCCGACTCCTCACAGAAAGCGAATGAACGAGAGACGGCAGTTAGTATGGATCACGATGAGGTAATGTGTTTATGTTGTTGTAAAAAATGACCCAATTTACACAGTCGAGCACCACATATAGAATTAGACCACAACAAATACACTATATCCTCCCGGTTGAGTAAGAGTCTGTTAAGAGCTTTATATGTGTGAGGTGTTGTTAAAGATGTGAGTGCCATAGTGAGAGAGAAACAGTAGGGAAGTGTGAACATATTGAGGGACAGACTAACACATTCTTGGGTTTGCCTATGCTCAGGGCATATACTGACAACATGGAAAAATATAGAATAACACCAGACATAGCTTTTGAAAAATAATAAACGCTGTCTTTTCACAACAGACACAAACAAGCAAAGACCTGCACCATCACAACATACACAACATCTAACAAAAAGAAAAATAACCAAAAAAAAAGTAAAAGGCAAATCTATCCCATGTTGACAGCACCCTTACTTTATAGGCAGGGCTTATGACGGACAGCGGTCAGAGTATATACAGTCTATTGGTCAGAGCCTTTTTAAATGGCACAGAAATGACTTCTGTCGACCAATCAACAGACTGCAGTGTTTAGTTCCACCCTATTGGGACCATTTGGGACGGCTTGGTACCCCAACAAAAGTGTGACGAAAAAATTAGGTACAGGACACAGTTTGCTTATTTTGGGCACCCTTCCAAACATTTGACAGTGGAAACGTATATGAATGCGTGCTAGGGGTGTAACGGTACACTAAAGTCACGGTTCGGTACGTACCTCTGTTTTAAAGTCACGGTACGGTACAGTACGGTACGGTTCATAGTTAAGGGAGAATGAACAGTTTTAGCTGTCAGTAACTAGCTGACAGTGTGTGACATACAAATAAAATGCATAGGCCTAACAAATCTAAAAAGAATACTGCTGCAATTCTCCAATAAATAAAATACTTATTAAATATTAGTGTAGGTGCAGCATAAACTAAAATTGCAGTGGAAAAAAAAGCCAGTGTTAATGCTCATCAGGCTCTGTAAGCTTGTATGTAAAAAAAGGGTATGTCATCTTTAAGGGTATTTTTGACTTTAAAAAAATTTACTCAGACTGTAAAAGAAAAGAGGGGTAGCCTATTACAACTGCTAATATGGATGCTAACGGAACACTTGAGCGGAGAGGTGTGTATCTCCTGCTCTGACCGCAGCTGGGAGGGGCTGCTGCGCGAGGACCTGCCCGCCTTGTCAATGCTCTATGATGGGGCAGGAGCCTCGGAGGCAGCCGCTGCTCGTTTAGAAGTAAAGAGCGATACATGCTTTAGCAACAGAGTCTCCAAAAGTCACCAATAACATCAGAAAAAGTAGCTAGATTTGTCGCTAGTCGCTTTTTTGAAAAAAAAAAAGTCGCCAGAGGGGTCTGAACAGAGAGTTAAGCAGTCAAACTGGACCATTATCATCGGTTCAGAGGCGGACAGTAGTTATTCAACCCTAATATGTATGCTGTTACTAAATTCAACATGCACTTGTAATTGTTAATTTTTGTGTGTGTGTGTGTGTGTGTGTGTGTGTGTGTGTGTGTGTGTGTGTGTGTGTGTGTGTGTGTGTGTGTGTGTGTGTGTGTGTGTGTGTGTGTGTGTGTGTGTGTGTGTGTGTGTGTGTGTGTGTGTGTGTGTGTGTGTGTGTGTGTGTGTGTGTGTGTGTGTGTGTGTGTGTGTGTGTGTGTGTGTGCGTGCGTGCGTGCGTGCGTGCGTGCGTGCGTGCGTGCGTGCGTGCGTGCGTGCGTGCGTGCGTGCGTGCGTGCGTGCGTGCGTGCGTGTAGGAGCTCCTGCTGTCAGGGATGCCAGAGATAGATGTGGAGGACTGGTACAGGAACACTGAGTACACCAGTGGCTATGACCTCCAGGAGCCAGTCATCCAGGTGGGCTCTGCCTCTCAATCATTTCACACTCAACTATTGGCTCTCACTTCAACATGTTATCATGATTGCTTTTAAAAATTATTCAGTCCCAGGCTCCTCTCAACAATGCAACGTAGAAGAAGAAAATGTATTATAGAAACACACACAAGTGAAGACCGCAACACAGGACAGGGTTCCCGCGGATCCTTAAAAAGTCTTAAATTCATAAATCTAAAAATAAGGCCTTAATTAGCATTAAAAAGTCTTAAATCCATCTTTCAAAGGTCTTAAAAATTTTAACACATGGTAAGTAGGATTGTATGATTGTAATTGGTCTCAAATCTAAAAATAATAGGTAACATTTTATTTATTTTTTAATAAATTGCCAAATAGTTTAATGTCGCGCAATCACGAGAGCGGAACCAACAACACATTTTTTTGCGGCCGTGACTCCGAGCAGACGCACGTCATTCAGGTAGCAGTAGCAGCATGAGTAGCAGTCGGCCCGCATCATGGGAAAGTGTAAATTCAACGAAATTTGGCTGTCCAACAAGGATTTTTCTGCCTGGCTGAAACCGGTACCCGACAATTTATACGAGGCACATGCACATGTACATGCACAGCGCGAAACACAAAGCCTCAAAATCAAGCTGTCAGCAAACGCCAGGTATTTCACTGTTCTGTTCTACTCTCGTTTCTACCGTGCCTCCACCCCTCCATGCTCCACCTCCGATATCAACAACCGGGACAGCAGCACCAAATCTCCAGACAATGTTCGGTTGCACGCGTACTAGGGATGAGCCCGAATCCGAACATGTGTAGGCTATTCGGAAAAGCACGGATAATGAGATCGATCCGAACTTTTTTACTTCACCCGAATAGTCTTGTTGTATTCGGGGGAAACATATGTTTTTATTAAGCGCTAAATTGACGCAGCGCGTGCTGCCTTAACTATAGTGGCACCAATCAGCTGTTCATCTCCGCTGCGGTGGCGTAGAGGAGAAAGACATGGCTCAGTGACCCGCGGTCTCTCTCCAGTCCATTCCGCTGGAATTTTCTGCAGCCTGTGTCGCCGTCAGCCCTTCCTGCCTTTCATTTATTTCAAACCTCTGAACATGGACCACGTCTCTCTACTAGCAGGCAGCGGGTTGTATAATGCTATTAAATAGGCCTAGACAAAATCGATCTTTAAATATTCGATATGTGACGCTTCGCCTGTTTAGTTCATACAATCTGTTTCCAAGAGAGATGCTGAAAAAAGTATCATCTTTGTGCGTTGATCACTTGTAGAGCATTACACGCTGTTTCCTGATCCAAAGTAATTATTCATTGAACCAAGTTAGAAAAAAAGAGGGAGAGATAGAGCGACAGAGTGAGTGAGAGAGTAGAGGGAAATAAATTGGGCAAAATAGATCGATTAGATCTCGGATCAATATATCATAAAACTTTGTCGAATGTAAAAATAAAAAGGGAGAAAGAGATGAAAAAATTAAACGGACACATTTAATTACTGTGATGTAATACTGTTCTTTTTCAGATTCTGAATGTTCATTATATCCCCCAGTCAAAGGGCTAGTGGGGCTCAGACAGTTCATATAACTTATGAGAGAGAGAAACGGATGAAAACTACAGTATGAGGTAGAAATGTATCTCATAATTAAAGCAGTTCGGATGGATGTGAGTTTGAGCATTTCAGCACAATCATAATATCCCGCCTTCCTCCAATGCAGCCCCACCCCCTCATTCCTATCCCCGTTTTTTTTGTTTTGTTTTTGAAAAAACTTAATTTAGGCTACACAAGCAGACTTACTTGCTTAATACTGTCTCCGTGCACAAAGTGAGTTATATTGTGGCTGAAGAAACTGGTGGCTGTAGTAGGCTACCGGTACCGCGCTGATCTGCTTGTATCACTGGTTTCACTTCAGATATGTCGGCCAGAACACCACTTATGCTTATAATGACACTAGGAGAGGAGGAGTAGGGTTTTATCCGCTCTTTATTTTCCTTCTTTCACAGGCACAGCCGCATATAGATCGCGGAAAAAGAACAAAGGCTTAAACTCCGCTCGTGAGGAGACGTTTGAACAGCTGTTGCGACTCGCGAATCGCAGCCGCTAATAACATGCACAAACTATAACTTATAACAGCGATCGGGACTACATGTACATACTCACACACGGTTGATTCACATTTACACTCAGATAAACACGAATGATGGCTTACTGTGGCAACTTGCTCACACACATCTCACCGAGGGAGAAGCGAAAGGAAACTTACTGAACTGGCTCTCTGGCCGACTGACGTCACGGCCCAACACTAAACAAAACACAGCTTAACACACTGTAAGAAATAACAAGAAATAACAACACTGTAACCTTTTCTACAATGGTCGCTACTCGCTAGGCTACTGTCTGCCATGGAATCAAAACAAACCCTTTCGTTGAGGACGCGCGTGCACGAATGCGCGGTACACAAGCAGACGGCAAACAGACAGGTCTGTCGGCCAATTAAATCGTTCGGTCCGAACGATTTGATTGGTTGTAGTTTTCACCTAATATTATGAGACTGAAATAATTGTTTCTTTTTATTCCTGGTGGGTCTACCATGCATTTTAGAGTGTAAAAACCTTATTTATACCATTTTAAAGTCATTTAAAATAAGTGTAAAAACTCTACAAAGGTAAGAATAGCTTTAATGATATGCCAATATTAAATCAGTTTGATGCACTGAAGGGACAATAATTGCAAAAAAAAAGAATCAGACATAAGCCCCGGCCATTTCCGGCTTCATATCCGAATACAGATACATATACAGATTATTTTGTTGGTTGAACAGATACAGATAATGACATCTACGCTGAAAGCAGAGTTACTGTTGTTATGTTTTTATGGTTATGTTTTTATGTATTTTAATCTTGCCCCTGTAAAGCACTTTGAATGGCCTTGTGTTAGAATTGTGCTATAGAAATAAACTTGCCGTGCCTTGGTGTCTGAACACCGAGACAAGACCTTTTCCTTTTCTGTTGATTGTGTCGTTGGTCTTAAATTTCATTTCAAGTGGCATTAAAAAGGTCTTAAAAAGTCTTAAATTTAACTTGCATTAAGCTGTAGGAACCATGGCAGGAGACACAAATAAACACACAAGTAGTGCAAGGACACAGTGCTGATAGACCCTGGTGTGTGTGTGTGTGTGTGTGTGTGTGTGTGTGTGTGTGTGTGTTCTCTTCAGTGGTTCTGGATTGTGGTGAGGAACCTGACCCAGGAAGAGCGCGTCCTCATGCTGCAGTTTGTCACTGGAAGGTTTGTCTGCTGAATTCACACTATCTGTCTGTTGCTATAGAGACAATGTGTGAATCTGTGTTGTATAGTGAGATTTCCTTGTCTCTCAGTTCCAGGGTTCCTCACGGGGGCTTTGCCTTCCTGATGGGGGGCAGCGGGCTACAGAAGTTCACCGTGGCTGCTGTGCCATACACCTCCAACCTACTGCCTACCTCTAGTACCTGGTAAGGACTCTTTCTATAGACTACATCTATTCAAGCCTGCTGTGTGTGTGTGTGTGTTTTGAGATGTTATTTATTTGTATGTATTGGATTATTTGGGCTACTTTTCATCTGTTGTCCCCGGCCAGATATTCAAAAGGCAACCTAAAATGACTGAAATAAAATGCATGACAAAGATTTAAAAACAACACAAGTGACTCAGAAGATACAGTAACACATAGTAAGGACAAACTGACAGACAATGGCAAGCAGACAATAAAACACAGCGTATAAAACATTATAGTAAGAGCAATAGTGTAAATGTTTGTTGTACATTGACTTGTCTTGGTCCTGTGTGTTTCTATTATGAACTCAGTCTAAACCTATTTTGCCTTTTCATGTGGGCCATTACGTGCCACTCATGTAGCTGACGGGAGAGGCTGCTTCATGAGCAATTAATAGTTGATGGACTGATCGCTGTTATTTGAGCTGACTGTGATCACCTTGCATAGTCGTTAGATTCAACACACTGGGAGTTTTGCATTGATATATTATTTGCCATGTTGATATTTACATATCATATCATGTCATATTTGCTGCTATTGTTAAAGTAGATACGAGGACAAGACCATCAGTGCAAAGAATGCTATTTTTATATAGTTATTATGAATGCCCTTTTCCGGGTAAGCTCACCCAGTAACTAATAGCTGGCGTTGTAAAAACACTACCGCTTTTGTCCAAAGGGGTCGTTAGAATTAAAAGCTTTAGATCCTATAGGTGTGTTTTTATCAGCTATTGTGACAGAAATAAAGTGTGCACCTGAGAACAGAACAGCTGGGCTCTCTACGCCTTAATGCTATTGCTAAGGGGTTTGGTTACTGCTCATATCAGACCATATTTCTTGATAAGGACAGAGAGCATCCAATAACACGGCCATTCATTTATAGCAGAAAGTCAACTGTCTGGGTGCAGCAATGTGTTAAACTGCTCTGGGGAACGTCTTTATATACAATCCTCTGTAATGTAATATTAGCTTCATAATGATGTACTTAACCTTCCCGTCTAAACATTATCATTATCGTCATCACCTATTTGCTGCATGAACTCTTTATGGACAGATGGAAAAACAACCAAAGCCAGTGTCAAAGCTTTTTCTAGTGCAGTTTTTCTTCGATCTAGTCGTATAAGTTAAATGTCATAACAATGCTCAGATGAAACATATCTTTGTGTTTTCCTGCTGCATATTAAAACTCCTAAGAGAAACTTTTCAATGTCTCTGAAACATTTTTAAACTGATGATCAAATATGACGTGTAACAGCGAACAAGAACAGCAGTGAAAAGAATGCTATTTGTATGGATATTTTCTTAATGCCTTTGCTCGGGTCTGAATCCCCGCCAACTCAGACCAAACGTTTTCCGGCAGGCAGGCTTGCTTAATCTGACATGGTCACATATAGATAATACATTACCTCATGGCCATGCATCCTGCCGTCTCTCTTTCACTGGCTTCCCAAACAAATGCACGCAAGTTGGCACTGGCTAGCAAATATCTTCAGGCACTGGTGTAGTAAAACACTACCGCTTCAGTCCAAAGGGGGTGCTACCATCAACAAAAACTGACAGTTCCTCCTAGTCACTTTAAAGGTCCCATATTATGCTAAATGCACTTTTTAAATGTGTTCCAACATATACATGGGTCCACGGTGTGCCTAGAGACTGCCAAAATATAAAAAAAAATAAAAATCTCTCATTTTCTCACTCTCCCCCCTTTCTGAAACCCCCACCCCTCCCCTCAATATACTCCAGTCAGAATTCTCCCAGTTTCTGACCTCACAAACTGGAAAGCCAGAAGCTTCCACTGTGCAGCCCACACCCCTATTTCTTATTGGTCCACGGCCCTGACTGACAGACAGAGGGCGAGGCTTATTTGGCTTCGCTTCCGGACAGGGGGCGGGGGGAGCTCAAAGATTGTATATTTACGAGGGGAGCTGCAGCTCGTTTTAAAAAATAGGCCATTGTGAGATTAGCTGAACATCAGCATAGTACAATAAATTATCTGAAAGTTTTTTTCAGCAAACAATTAAAGAAAAACGTATTAGGGACCACTAAGACCATATAATATGGTGTATAATAGAACCGAAAAGTGTATAATATGGGAGCTTTAACTGTGGGTCCTTCTACACTAACCTTCGAGATCCAGTTTCCGTGACATTAGATATATGCCTACACAGCAACAGCTTTAGAACAGGCTGTTTAAAATAAATAGCTGGTTCAATGTTGAGTAGAGCGAGACGTGACAGTTGTTTTCAGGAGAAGGTCACATGCAAACTATTGAAAGACTGTCTGACACACACACATTCATTACTACATTATTATGACTTCATCATGTTGATGAGCAGCCATTACATGAACATTCATTTATTCCAAACAAAACAGCACTGCTGCCTGGGGCAGAAACACACAATTACATTGTTACTTGCAAATATGTGTATGAAAATGAATCAGCTATATATTATATATATTTATTTATTACTTAAAACCTTTTAGTATTACTGAGGGAACAGGAACCTTTTAAACTCTTGAGTTAAAGAAAGAAGAAACCAAGCATTCTAGTGATTCCTCTCTGCCTCCCCTCAACACTCCTCAAAGATCAAAGAATGAATTGTGTAGCATACAGAGCCAGTGGTCCACAGCCTAAACTGAGAGACATTTGTCATATATTACTGAGCACAAGAGGGCAGTGTGTCTCTTCTGTGTTGTTGGCAGTGAAGAAACATTTTGAAAATGGGGGAAAAAGGTGTGAATTGCCAGTGTGCAATGGGTAATTCACATAGCTGCTTTTTGGAACGCTATTTGGAGACCTCAACTCTGCTATATATATATGAGTTGTCATGACCACAGCGTTCCACCATGTTAACCAATGTCCACTCCTTTTTTTTCTTTCTTTCTCTTTTTCCTGCAGTATCAACATGCTGAAACTACCAGAATACCCCAGCCAGGAGGCCTTGAGAGACCGGCTGCTGGTCGCACTGCATTGTGGGAGCTACGGATACACCATGGCATAGACGCTGATGTCACTTCCTGCTGCAGTCTAACCCTCTCTGTGAACACTCCTTGAGTAGGCAGGGGTTTGTTATTTTTGCTGGACAAATAAAAAGGGAAATGTGGATTGTTCCTAATGAGCTGCTGGAGAGGACAACAGACCAAACGGACATCAGTCCTGGACAATACTTTCTATCTGCTGGCTGGCAATTTATGCAAATCATTTAGTATCTTTGACATTTTTTCTTTTTATTATTATTTTTTGGGGGGTATTTTTGCTTTAGGTCTATTATAAGACAGTTTTGGAGAGACAGAGATGAAATGGGTCAGAGAGGGAGAATGACATGCAGAGAACTGACCCGGGCTGGATTCTAACCTGGGTTCTGCTGTGAAGAGCACTGAGCCTCTATGGGGGCTAGGGGCATTGTACGCATTGACTATTTTCATGCATACAATCACTGATACCATTCATCCTCTACTTTAAACACAGGGTATTTATCACAACAACAGTAAAACATATTCATGCTCAGGCTTACTGAATGTCTTTACACCGACTGGATGGAATGGATCAGGTTTCAAACATGCAGTCAATGAAATACGGCTTCATATCCATATCAAAGTTTCATTGTGCAGATTTCTTTTAAAGGGCCAGCATCATATCAGGCCCACATACCAGGAGAATTGTACATTAGCGTTAGCCTCATAGCATAATTGCCTAAATCAAATTTTCTCTACATCTACTCTATTCTACATCTATCATCGTACTTAATTTCATTTGTACAGAAGGTCTGGAAGTGCTGTAATTGGCTCACTTAGAGGCGGGTGTCTGTTGAAGTTTAAAACTATTGGATCTGCCCAGTGCCACTCTGGATAAGCCAACCAATCGCATAACGTTTGGTCGTCACATATGTCATGTGCCGGCTTCTGACGGTGCGTTCCAGTTGTACAGGGAACTCGGAAATTTCCGACTTCACTACATATTGTGGTCTATGGAGCTACCGGTACCTGGCAACAGTAACTTGCTAGAGCCTAACGTTTAGTTATTTGGATGAGAAAGGTTGTCGGCGTCCATACTTTCGCGAGCAGATGCACTGGAACACAGACAGGTCGGAACTGGGAACTACCAAGTCGGAAATCTCCGAGTTTCGAGTATAAAGGAACGCAGCATTGAACTGAAACTGGAGCGCGACTTCGACGTCATCGTTCTCAGCCACTCGCTCTGTTCGCTGATTGGACGTTCCGAAATTTTCCTGAGCTAAAGTTGAGAAATTCACCACAGCCCCAGACTGACTACTGAAGGGAAAATGAAATTTGAGCGGAAGTAGGTAGGCGGGCGGAGCCAGGCTATTCTACATCTACTCTACATCTACTTTACCCTACTCTATAACCCTTAAAATATGAATTAGGCAATTATGCTATTAGGCTAACGAAAAGTAGATGTAGAATAGAGTATGTAGAGTAAAAGTTGAGTAGAGTAAATATGATTTAGGCAATAATGCTATGAGGCTAACGATATTACAGTTCCATTTCTTTGCAAATGTATCACTTGTTTTAACCATGAAGTCCTTGTTTTTTGGGCCTTTAGCTCTACTCTGAAAACCATTCTTTATTTTGATTGGTCCCCAAAAATTCCTTCCAAAGTCCAGATTTAATACAAGGATGGTTGTATACATATACGTTACGGTTGCACCAACCATGTCTTTAAAAACCTAGCTCTTTGCTATAACATCGTTGAATATTGCGATGACAATATCACTTTCAATACGTGAACAAATTATTCTTCTCAGTGTTGATGTCTTTCTGCTTTGAGTTCCCTGCCAACATAGACCGTATGGAAGTGGGTAGTAAAAAAAATTAATTAAATTGAAAACACAATACTTCCATTCAAACAAGATTGTTTTTATTGTTTATTATTTATTGATCATGCGCGCAAAACCTATTCATGCCCCCCTTAACAACAAGTTCTTGTAGGATACATCTGATTGGCCATTGTGAATGTTTACATTATTTAAATTCAGCCCCTTTCGTAAAGGACTCAGTATTTCACTGCGGGAAACCACCAGTAGGAATATGAATGAACATTGAACTCAATGTATTACATATGTTGTGTGCGTTGGGGTTGCGGTGGATTTGTGATAACGGTCATGTGCCCCACACAGATACTACACCAACCAATCAAATGACAGCAACGACACTGTAAGTCTTTTGGTAAAATACATTGTACACATTACAATGAATGCCAAGGATTAATATTTCTTTTATTTTCTGGTGACCTTTAATTTCAAACTCAAACACCGAAGTATGCATGGGACACACTGTATGGCTACGTTTTTGTCCTATTTGTCTACACACTGTCATCTGTGTATCATCAACTGCATGTGTCATATGATTTACTATCGGAAAGTCTTGGAAAGTATTTTAATGTTTATCTGTACTCGTGCTTCAGGAATGAATAGCTCATCTTGTTCAGTGATAACTTTATGTCTGTATGTGTTCCCATTGAGTAGACCCTTTCACAAAGAGCCACACAAGAATACCTACATGACAAATGTTTGGCTCAAAGGTGCCAAATCATAAAAAGCTGGAATCATCTTAAATGTATTATTATTATTTTTTATTATTACAGACACCTTGCATGCTGAACATGTGATTTTATCCTCATCATATCACAAAGTCTGTCCATTTGTAAAGGGAGTGTATATATTGATTTGGGTCATATCATCAGTATTGTGTTGAATGCATAGACTGAAATCTTTTTGTAAACCGGTGTTAATGTTTATTGAAGCCTTTATACATATTCCTGTAAAATGGATTCAGTATCAAATGATTATTTTACCATAAATATTATGTTGTGCTTTGGGGTTTTTTATCTAATAAAAACTTTGTTTAGACAATCCAGGTGATTTGGTTATGGTTTCTAGCGACCTGCAAAGGGAAAAAAAACAGTTGTCATGTTTGTGGAGGGGTGAGGGAGCAGCTGATTGTTGCCATTCCAGACAGACACATGTGTCCTCACACAGCACAGTGGTGTGTGTGTATGTTTGCGAATGTGTACTTGTACAACTATTATTGTGAGTTGAGTTTTAGACCTCAGGAGTGAGGACATTTTTGGCCGGTTCTTACTTTGGGACAGGCCTTTAAAGGGCTGTTGTGGGGTTAACACTAGGTTTGAAGTTTCAGGTATGAATTAAGTTTATGTTAGGGTTAGTGTAAGGGTTGGGGTTAGGCATTTAGTTTTGAGCGTAAGGGGCTAGGGAAAGCATTATGTCTATGGGTGTCCTCACAAAGATATAAGTACAAGGATGTGTGTATGTGTTTGCTGTTCAGCAGCTTAGAGCAGCAGGTCTGCTGATGCTAAATGGCCCCGAACCAGCATCTAGTGAGCACTGCATCTGCTCTGTCCCAACAGCACATTACACTGGATACAACCTCTGCCTCACTCTCACCCTGTTACACTATCAGACTAGTGTCCACGGGCCAAACCAGCCCTTCTTTGGGGGTGTCTGTGCCCCCCTCCCCCCGCCTCCATCCCCCAGTAGAAAATGCATTCCCCTCTTATTAACATTGAATGTATCTGCTGTCTCCTTTAATTCTCAATTGATATTAAATTGATTTATATTTGTCTAGTAAAGCTACAACCCCGACTGAAAAAAGTTGGGACGTCATGTAAACTGTGAATAAAACAGAATGTGATCATTTCCTAATCCTTTTCGACGTGTATTCAATATAAAAAAGTACAAACACATCATGGGCCGGTTTCGCAGACATGGATTAAGCCTAGTTCTGGACTAAATTGTACCTTAAATGGACAATCTCCATTAAAATTCCATTTAGTCCAGGACTAGGCTTAATCCATGTCTGTGAAACTGGCCCCATATGTATTTCTTTAAACTGATAAACTTTATTGTTTTTTGTAAATACACACACATTTTAACTTCGGTGCCTGCAACACGTTCCAAAAAAGTTGGGACAGGGGCATGTTTACCACTGTTTTGCATCACCCTTTCTTTTAACAACACTGAGTAAGCGTTTGGGAACTGAGGACATTCACTGTTGACATTTTAAAAAGCTAAATTATTTCCCATTCCTGCTTGAAATACAACTTCAGATGCTCAACATTCCGGGGTCTCCATGTTGTGCTTCATAATGCACCACATTTGTTCAATGGGAGACAGGTATGGACTGCAGACAGGCCAGTCTAGTACCTGCACTCCGTATGTGAAAAAGGATTAACAAATTCTGTTTTATGTATGTTTTACATAACGTCCCAACTTTTTCGTAATTGGGGTTGTACATTAATTCTCCACATTAGAAACTATCCGATCTCAGAATTGTGATTTTATTTTTTTTAAAAATTGGGGGGGAGGGGGAAATGCTCTTATTTGGACCTCCTAAATGTTTAAACCATGGGTTCGCCCCCCGCCAGTATCAATACCACTCCATGTAAATAACATCTAAATCAATGCTCTGTAACAGAGATCTTCATCTCACACACTTGAGAGCACCATTTGACAGCTTATTCAATGTGATAAAACACAATGTATTTTAAATAATACACCAATGGAAGCATTACTATGCATCATTATGCTATAATAGTCCCACATCAACAACCACACCGACGCACAGTAGCATGATCACATACAGATCCACACTGGAGGGGATTAGGGTAATATAACTCAACGTAGTTGTCTATATGAAAATTATTTAATGAAGACAGTCTTCTGGGAATGAGTAAATAGTGTGAGTTATTCAATTAAAAACTAAATGTCCCTACCAACACAGAGGCAACATACCAGTAATACAGCTGCTTGGGAGGCAGATGTGGGACGGTTTTAACAGTATGTGTATGCCATTGTCCTTACAATGCTAAATGTATGATCTGGTTGTCTGGTCTAATAATGCCTATCTGATCACTATGCAGGCTGCAAGCCATCTTTCAACACTGGGGAAACCGAATGGTAAAGGTTCATCTGTCATAAATCTCCTCTGAAATCATCAGAATGACTGAAAGAATCCATAAGGAGAAATCCATAACCAATCAGATTGTTTTAATTTAAAAAACGGAACATTTTGTTTGTATGTTTTATTTGATTAGCCACTTCAGTATAGGTTATGTTTGATGTTTTTGGTGGTGCTTTGAGTTGTTTGTTAAGCTCAAGCTTATAACCACTGTATCAACACCCAATTATTAAGCCAGGCACTATTAATGGTATAGCTGTTGCCTGCTATCATGTTGGTGTATTGAAGTGTTTAATGTCAGTATTTGTGGGAAAAAATATAATTAAGCCCACACAGTTCAAATTGGCCCTTTGCCCATATTGAGCCTAGATGAGGCAGGGCTTTAAACAGTGAATGGATCTCATGATAGTTGACTCAAATGAAAGCTAACACCAAAATAGCAGTATAGCCACCATCATGGATTGATTTTTTCTAATGAAATCCATTCATCTGTCTCTAAACCTTATTCTTCACCACAGTACCTGGTTCCCATGGCAACCCCTTCTCCTCCACCGAGAATGGACTGCTCTCATCCTTTAAAACACAGGATGCTTTGCCATAGCAACCACTATTCTCACAACATCAGTCTGGTATATTGCCATGGTCACAGCTTTTTTCAAGGGGTATACCTGTGTCCTGCTGGCCACACCTGACACACAGAAGCACATTAAAAGGCCAGGCATTCACTGAGCTCTGGCATTTAATACTGGCTTTCACACAAACACAATGCTATACCTTTGCTTTCATAGATCCACACTAGATAGCCTGTGTGTATATATACTGCATAGCACTAGATGGCCTTCTGTAGTGTTAAACAGCACAGGGCTATTTTATTTCATTAACATCACTTTCAAATGGCTGCCCTTCTATGCTTCCACTGTGAATCGCTTCATATGATCTTTATTTCAAAATATTGATGTTGGTTTACAAAGCCCTAAATGGTTTAGGGCCGAAATAAATTACTGATCTGCTGATACGTTATGAGCCGTCCAGAGCCCTTAGGTCGTCTGGGACAGGTCTACATACAATCCCCAGAGTTAGGACTAAACAAGGAGAAGCAGCTTTTAGTTTTTATGCTCCACATATCTTGAACAAACTTCCAGAAAACTTGAGGTCTGCTACAACTCTCAGCTCTTTTAAATCAAATCTGAAGACTTTTCTGTTTCCATTTTAACCTGTAATTTTATTGTATTTAAATGTTCTATTTCTATTCATTAGCTTTTAAATGTTTTATTTCTATGCATTCTCTTTTCTAATGTGTATTATGCATTTTAATCTTACCCCTGTAAAGCACTTTGAATGGCCATGTGTCTGAATTGTGCTATATAAATAAACTTGCTTTGCCTTGATCTAAAACACACAAAGCTCTGCCTTCAGAAGGAGGCTGTATTCGATCATCATTTTACTTGGGGTGAAGAAGAAAGTGTGGCCTATGTATGCAGTCCTCAGTTCTCTTATGAGCTCACCTCGGCCATATCAGAGCACTAAATACACTTTAGGGTTCCAAACTTGTTCGGTGTGAGTCAGTGAACCCTGGTGGCTTTGCCTGTTTGATTAGGATAACCTCAGGGTTGTGTCAAAATGTCTAAAAGGTAAAAGATGGCGGCAACATTTTTTTTTATCTATTTAGCTTCCATAGCATGTCTTCTTTCAAACTAGTATAAACCAAAGGTCCAAAATGTACATCCAGGTGTTTATTTGACTAAATCTTGTCTGTTTGCATCTGTATATTTCTCCTCCAACCATCGTTAACAGCCATTATTTCATTATTTAACTCTGAACCAAGAGTGAGATGCAAATAAATCCATAATAAGTAAGATAGTAGCAAAATGTACATATGTATTCAAACATCTCTGGAAAACTTGTAATACAGAAACAAATCTTGTTTTAATATAAGAAATAAACGGACAAAGTTGCACGATGATATACAGGCCTAGTGTATAAGTTACAAAGAAGAATTGCAAACCAAAGAACCAAAGAACAATTGGGTTGCCTTTCAAGCAGGAGAACCAACTATAGGGTTTTGTGATGGTGGTTTTGTTTATGAGCGGCTCCACACAGTGCTTGTCTTTTCCTTGGTGAATCAGAGAGGGGAAGAGAGAGAGAAAAAACAGATGGGATGTCTGCATGACTGGCTGTCAGTTCCCCGGGATGCCTGGAGTCCATGTGGTGCTGAAGATGCTGCATGATCATCACCAATCAATATGTATCTGTCACCTCACATCATCTTTCTCTTCTTGGTTCATTGTAATAAAATATAAAATAAATAAAAAATCAATGCAAAACATAAACCAGTCCATAATTAATGCTGCGTTCCATTTACACTGGAAGTCTTGTCTATGGTCTGAACTTGGAGTGACGTAACATCTGAGTGGACCGCGTTCCCATAGCAAAAGTGGGTAAATGATTTGACAGAATGAACATAAGCCTTTAGCAATCGCCTCATACGTGTTTGCCTTCACCTGAGGTTAGCTATGGTTAGCAATATTGGTTGATAACGCTCTGTTGTATTTAGCGCATATAAATATTCTAGCAACTTATCTACAGAAAATGAGCAGAGTCATGTGTGCAGGGGATTTAATGTGACACAAATAATACAGAACAGCTGAAATCTTCCATCATAAAAGTGTATACTGCTGTGTATGTGCTGAACAGCCAAGTTGAATGTTGAACTCTGGCTTTGAGAGGTTTCTCCCATGTCTCCAGGTAAAAATTCTGACTTCAGGGGGGCGTTCCATTTAAATTTCCGACTGGGAACTTAGAAACTTCCCAAAAACAACTGGAAATGCAGCTTAAAACATCTTAAAAACTACAGCTGTGGAAGCAAAAGGAACACCTAAAGAGCCCGACCTTAAGCCCAAGTTGGTACCATTCGCTAAAATGTACAATGGGCCTTAATGGAGCTCAAGGACAAACTCCAAACCCCATTTAATATGGACACTTATCGGGTCTTAACTGTCCCCATGGGTCTGCTGTTGGATACCCATTAGCTTAATGAAGTGTCTTCACAAAGACACAAGAGTTTTGGTGACTTTGATGGACTTGAGGGCGGAACTTCATTTTGGACATATTGAAGCACTGTTTCCTGTATATTGCCTGACATAAATGGCCTAATTAATTAACTTGCATAATCTAGCCCTTATTTAATTACGTTTTTTTATAGACTGCTGGCCTAATTAAAAGAGTGGCTATCAAGAAAAAAAGAAGAAAAAAACTATAGCCACATTTAAATATTCAGAAAGGGGGCCAGTTAATGTGGGCTCGACATGGATCCATGTTATGACCCATGGTACATCTATGTTGAAGCCACATCACATCCAGGTTGTACAGACATTTATATTTATATCCCACTATTTTAACTTGTAGGGTAACATTACTTTGCAAGACACTGCAGGCAAAAAACATTGTTTTTTCAGTCATTGGTCAATTTTGAGATGTTGATATATTTTTCTTCCATACAATGTCTTCTTTCATATTAGTTTCAATAAAAGGTCCAAAATGTACATTAGGTGTTTATTTGTTTGCATCTGTATTTCTCCTTTTCAACCATAAAACCAAGGAAATAAAGATTTTTAACTCTGGCTTTATCCAACGCCTAGATTTTTGGTTTTTAAAGAGATTCAGATGTACACATAATTAGCCAGATATTGCCAATTCTGTTATTATTATTTTTATTTTTTTTATTTACATTTCAGAAAAAGTTGTTCAAAATATAATTGTTTCAATATAGTAATCAACTTCAATCAATTTCGTGATGATATCTATAAGTTAAAAGAGTTACATTTCTTTGTGTTCAACATTGTTCACCGGTGGCATATTTTTTATATATAGTCCAACAATGGCCCATCATGCGTCTCTGTGGCTGTGAATCCCACACAGGTGATCCACTCCCCTTGCTTAAACTGTAAACTGTAATCTAGCTCCTGGTAGCTTTTTGTCCTGATTGCTCCATGTCTTCATGACATAGATAGATTGACTTCTGGAGCTTTCCCCATGGAGTTATTACCACTGCATCCACACACGCTGATTACATCTGTTCAACTCTGCTCTCTCTCTCACACACACACACACACACACACACACACACACACACACACACACACACACACACACACACACACACACACACACACACACACACACACCTACACACACACACACACACACAGGAACACACTCACGCTCCCTGCTCCTATGTTCAGCGACACACACACACGCACACACACAAACACACACACACAAATACACACACATACACAGGTGTATTATTCAACAACACACCGTTTCATTCCATACATGATGTCCTGCCTCTTCCTCCCCATTTCCTATCTACTGACTTTTCATTTTCCCTCCCATCCTCATTTCACACACACACACACACACACAAACACATGTGCTTGAACATCGGCCCATAAACTCCGAAGTCTGGAGGACGCACCAGACATTAAAGCTGGGGTATATGATTTCTGATTGGTCAAAGTTAACATGAGCTGACACTTTGACCAATCAGAGCGAGGCTACGATTCTCTGTTATTATTGGCTGTTCCATTCACTTTGGCACGACTTTGTTGGTGTAGAGCAGTGCTTCTCAAATGGTGGGCCCCTGGGGGGGGGGGGGGGGGGGGGCGCCGTGAGTTGTCAGGGGGGGCGCGGGCTGCTTTGATTCCCAATTGATTTTTTATTTATTTTTTATTTTTTAAGTGCTAGCAAGCATAACCGCGCGAAAGGCCGCGATTTGCAGTAAATAAATGTCCACATGTGTCTCCAAGTGTCTCTGTAGGCTATTTAAAAAGAAATCAAGCAAGTAGACTCATAATAACATTAATGAATTATTGGTTATCGCATCACAGAAGGCCTATTGGCCTATACTAATAAAAAAAACACCACCTTAACTATGTTTACAGTTTAAATTTTTTTTTATGAAATGCAAACCTCAGTGAATCATTTGCTCTTGTTTCTCTGTCCTGAGATTCACACAGACTGAGCAGTCTTGTTTCAATGTTACAAATTGAGCTAATAAACTGAACTTTGAATTTTTTTGCTGCAGAAGTTATCTCAGCTCATTTTTGTTATCTAATTTGATAATAAGGTGATTGTATGCAGAATGCTCGTGCCAGAAACTCATACAGTGGTTTTGTACAGATAAATAAATAAATATTAGCAGGTTCTCAATAGTATTTCAATTTAGGGGGGGCACGAAAAAATTTCTGCATGACAGAAAATAATTGAGAGTCACTGGTGTAGAGCGTGTCAGGGAGGGACCATAGGGGAGGGACTAAAGAGAACAAGTGGAGCGGTTGAGGTATTTGGATTCGAATCTCTAGCCCAACAGCCATTTTCTCCCCAAATCCTCCACCCCAGCTTTAATTGCACTCATATGTCCCCTTCAGTTGGAACGGAGCAACGCATGAGCCTGAAATTTGGTTGTGTATGATGTAACTGCCTCCTTCCTAGTGGCAACAAGTTGAGTGTCTTGATATTAGATTGCACCCTCTTACATATATTCCATAAACAAGCACAATAGATGTATGTAGATGTTTTACAGGCTTCATTATTCAGAAAAGTCAATGTTTAGACTGACGGATGACGGTGTCCGTCATCTTAGCATACATACATGTAGCCCTTGCTAGCTGCTAATGCATGTTACTGTTCTGCCAGATTTAGGTCTATCTCGAAAAGGAAACTCATTGGGCATTACCTTTTTTAATATAAAAACTCAGTCGTCTATAAGTCATAATTCCTTCCTCTGTCCTTACACTTGCAGTAAACCAGTCGTGCCATGAGCATAAAGATCCATTGTAAAACACTCATGTTAGTACTCTACTTTGTTCGGTGCTTGTGTTTGTAGAAGATGCAGGTACCAGCTTGATTCCTTTCAAGTTCCTGCATACCCCCCTCCCCCCCCCCCCACACACACACACTCACACACACTCTGAGTGCTCTTCATCGAAGCTGACTGCAGCCCTCACAGCTCCTTACCCGTGTGGGTCTGCAGCCTTAACGTGCTCTGGCATCTTCATTACAGGAGCTGCTTTCACTCATTAATTCAACTGCGAGGCCGTTCCTAGTCGGGGCCTGGGAGATATGGACCGCTGGAGGAGGGGAAAGGGGGGGTGGGGGGGGAGGGGGCAAGGTTGAGTCACAGCCATACAACGAACAAGAGAAAACAGCTTTGCCACAACACAGCAATGTCAGCCGTATGCTGAATATTCAGAACGCGTGTCAGCTCGCTCGTCGAACGGCACTTGTCACTCCATCTGCTCACGGTCAAGAGAGTGTCTCCTGTTGGAATACACACTGGAGCCCAAAGCAACCTTTTCATTCACACACACGCTCCCTCGCTCTCCCTTCATATCTGTTTGTGCTAGGGGTGTAACGGTACACTAAAGTCACGGTTCGGTACGTACCTCGGTTTTGAAGTCACAGTACGGTACAGTACGGTACGGTTTATAGTTAAGGGAGAATGAACAGTTTTAGCTGTCAGTAACTAGCTGACAGTGTGTTACATACAAATAAAATGCATAACAAATATAAAAATACTGCTGCAATTCTCCAATAAATAAAATACTTATTAAATACTAGTGTAGGTGCAGCATAAACTAAAATTGCAATGAAAAAATATAGTGTTAATGCTCAGCAGGCTCTGTAAGATGGTGTAAACAAAGGGTATGTCATCTTTAAGGGTCTTTTTGACTTTAAACTCTTTAACTCTAAAGTGCTCTTATAAATATAAAAATTATCAAATAAAAGTGCTACTGCAGCAAACGGGATTTGAATGACAGGGCTCCGGTTTCCTGTTGTCTTTCGCCATGCAGTTCGCTCTCTGTTGGAAAGCACTGTATAACATTTTGATTGGCACTACTCATAGACAGTAAAAGAGGGGGGAACGCTGCTACTACAACTGCTAATAGTGATGCAAACGGAACACTAGAGCGGAGAGGTGTGTATCTCTTTCTCTGACTGCAGCTGGGAGGGACTGCTGCGTGAGGACTCGGCCGCCTGTCAGTGCTCTGTGACGGGGGAGTGGCCGTAGAGGCACCCGCTTCTCGTTTAGAAGTGTTAAAGGAGCTGTAAGCAGAATGGTTCTTTTATCTAACTTCCTGTCAGTTACTGCAGTTAGCAGTCCCCTCGCTCGTCCCTACGTCACCACATTAATGCATTGCGGTTTTCAAGCAGCACGTTATCTAGCATCATCTCAGATCCATAAGTGTGATAAAAACCATCAAAACAGACATTGGGAAGGATTTTTACCTGCTCCGCCATTGTAGTGGCATACACACTCACCCATCTGTTGCTCTGGCCTGCACCGGCAGTGAGACCATGGAGTGTATATAGGGTGAGTTGCCCTAATGTGGGACACTGCCTAATGTGGGACACCTAAGGTTTAGAGCATTTATCTCTTATTTCTGACACATGTTAATAGATAATATTGTTGTCAAATCCAAGCAGGGGTTCCCTGTGATTGAAATCACATGAATTTACTATTTTGATTATAAAGATAAGGGAGGGGCAACAGTCAGAAAGGAAGTAAACCATGTGAAGTCCAGACAAAGGACAGTGACATAGGTTTGAGAGGAGATCAATGCTAAGGCTTTACATTTTTCATTAACAAAACAATGTTGCCATTTGTTATCAGATTATGTTTATGATACAATTATGCATCAAAGTATGCAATAATATTTGGAAAATGTGTTTTAAGTTTTTTTTTCTTCAATCAATCTTTAGCTGTACCACATTCGGAAAGGTGTTTCCAAGAGTGGGACAGCATGATTTGCCTAATCTGGGACAGTCATTTAAATTGGGGAAATACACATGTAGGAAAATCAAATGTGCAATATTAATTTTATTCAAGGTTTACAGGTCCAATACTTTTTATAAAGAAAGCATCCCTGAAGCAAATAGAAATGAACTCAATCCTGTGCCTAGGAAACAGTCATTTTCTCATGTCCTATGTTAACTCAATGCAATGTATTACAGGTCAGGCTATAATGGCAAAGTTGGAATATGAAGCCAGGGCAAAAAAAGTATTGTCAAATTGAAACCATCAAACCTGAGTAATGTACCTAAGACCATGAGTGTTAATGAGCAGATAAGTTTGACTTAATTATTAATTAATTAAGGGGATATTGTTTTTTTCTGCAAAATACAGACTGTCCCAGATTAGAGCGACACACTGTCCCAGATTAGAGCAAACACATTTTCTTGAGAAATTTTGCACATGGACCACTAATATATGTGTAATTTCTTCTCTGAGTATGATATGTGAAATATTTCTTCTGATTTAATTAGCTAACATTTTGGGGATTTCAGAATGGCATCATGTATGGGTCAAATGTATTGGCCTCATATGTTAATATCGTACAGAAGTTGAAATTGCAAAAACTGTCCCACATTAGGGCAACTCACCCTATTATATGTGAGTGAGACGCGTGACAGTTTGTAGCATTCTCTCTCCTGATTGGATAAAAAAATCGGGATACTACAACATCAAAAATAAAACCAGCGCCTGCTCTATGGAGATATTAAGGACTCAGTAACAGGGACGTCGAACAGGAAAAAGTCCTGAGCAAAACTTAGAAAGTTAAAATCGCTACGTCGCCGTGGCAACACAACCAATCTCTATCAACAGCAGAGACAGTGCAGAAAAAAACGGCATGCACTCGTTTCAGTAAGTTTACAGAAGTGCCACACTGCTACTGCCTTTGGCATTCTCAGAAAAGCATTCATTTATTTTCAAGGGACATATTAATGTATTTATTGTTTTAACTGTTAAGTTATCTTGAAAACAGCAGGCTATTGTAGGCCTACAAGCTTTATTTTTTTGTATTTCCAATGCTACTTTATTTTTATGTTTTACATTGAGAAATAGGCTAGATGAAATATAATGGTCGAAATAGGGAATTTGCCTTATGTAGCACACATATTGATAGGCTAATTATGATATGTAGCCTATGTTAATTCATTTATTTTCAACAAGGCTATTTGCATAAAAAAATAAGGAAAATGTTTCAATAGGCTAGCTTCAAGGTGAGGTGATTCAGATTATTCCAGAAATGAGTCTAAACAGGACCTGTCTATTAGATCTTAGTGTTCATTGTGTTTTATTGAAATCTACGTGTTTTTCTTCAATAGTTTACATGGCTTGTGTCTCCAAATTATTACAGAAAATAGTTTTAGGCAGGACATATGACAGTTGTTTATAGAGCACAGAATAATCAGATTTCACCTCTCAAAGTGCACCAGATTGATGCATTTAACTTTAAAAGGATAAGGTTTCTTCTGCAGGGGCATGCCCCCAGACCCCACTAGAAGGTCCATTCTCACCCAGCAGGATCTAAAAATCCTGTGAGAAACACCACATGTACAAACGTACTGAATATGAAAGTATAACCCTATGCCCTCATTTTTAACGGGGCTGTCAAAAGAGGCTCATCCCAAATGGGGTTCGTTTTGGCCAATTTCTTCTAGAAATTTGGTACGCACGCGGCGCACATACTCTTTATCAGCTCTTACCACCGGGCCTAAAAAAATTCTAGGGGAAACACTGTCTTTGCTCAAGGTGTCACTATACCATTAAAATAAAACGTCTAGGGGTGTAAATATTTCCATTGCAAATTGAAACCACACCACTCAAAACACACACACAAGTGCACACACACACATGCACGCATGCACGCACACACACACACACACACACACACACACACACACACACACACACACACACACACACACAATCTTACCTCACCCTAACATTCAAAGTTGTAAAATAATCTCTCCTGGTATGCACAGAACATGCTAATGAGCTGACACTAAACATTCAGATGTGTTGCCCCATAGCTAAATAAATGTGTACATAAAAATGCTAAATTAATATAAATGTAACGGTAGAGTTGTATGACGGTAAGGAAATAAAACAGAGTCCTGGGGCCTGGGTCAGCTGTATGTCTCCAGGTGGCAGCCATGGTTCAGAGGATCTCTTGATCTGTGTGAACACTGCCAGGCAGACAGACAGACAGAGTGCATCAACTTGTTTTTTTATGCATGGTTTCTCCTTCCCCCGCTCTCTTTTTCCTCTGCCTGTGGTCTCAAAGGAGAGGTCAGGGTTACCATAAGGGTCACACTCACTCACACACACACTTTTTCATCTTGCCTCAGAGCACCATGAAAGGGTCAGCAGATAAAAGCACAGATTAACTACTCTATAATGTGTGTGTAGGTTTGTGTGTGTGTGTGAGTGTGTGTGTGTGTGTGTGTGTATGTATGTGTGTGTATGACTCTCCCACACCCTGGCCTTGCCTCTCATTTTTCCTTCTTCTCAGCAGTCATGAATACACATTAGTACCGGAGCGCATTGGAAAAGGTCGCGGGTTCAAAGCGGTAATCATGTTTCCATATTTGAACCGTCTCCACCTCTGTTTGACATTGGCTCTGATGTTGCCACTCAGGGAAGCGAGCTGGGGCTGCAGTTTCACACCACCGCCATCACCCCCCTCATGTGTGGAGCGTGGCCTTTCAGAGCATCTCCATCAGGTCTCTATACAGGCACATTGACATTGCCCATATTGATCTCACATGCACTTCCCCTTTTCCCAACCCCGTGTCAAACAACCATATACTTTGAAGGCAGATTTTCCGTCTTCCTATGAGCTTTTGGCACAGCTCCAGGTTTAATGTGATTCTTGCTTGTTTGTTTTTAAACTTTTCTGCTTCTTGTCTTTAGTATGTACTGTATGTATGTAGGAGTCCATCCTTTGCTTAGTGATTCTTTATTCAACTCTAAACCTCCTATGAGGAACTTTTAAATGTTCATGAAACAGTCTTATTTTGCCTCTGATGATCATAAATTACCTGTAAACAGCAAACGAGACCATGAGCAAAACAATGCTATTTTTTAATAAAGTTATTATTACTGCATTTCCACGGGTTGGATTTTTTCCCGGGAACAGATTACGGCAGGCAGATGGGAAAAGCTGTGTACATCCTGATACTAAATCAAAGTTGCATCTGCTTCACCATGGTCATATTAGCATTCATTAATGAGGCATAGTCACATATAAATACATTACCTCATCGCGAAGCATCGTATTCACTCACTTCCTAAACAAATGGAAGAGCTGCCGGCATGCACATGGACTCAACAGAAAGGTAAGCTGAGGTAGGTAGTGCTCATGAAATTGTGGAGATAAAGAAAAGCAAGCACAGGGAGGCAGGGAGCGTCTGAGAAAGATAACAGACAGACAGCAGCCTTTAATACGTGAATGTATACTGTATAAGGAGGTCTTTACTGTCTTGATTTCTGGGAGAAACAGGCACGTGCACAGATAGGACCCAAAGATTGACTTGAATCTGTTGTGTACTGGTGAAATAATGTGTTTCTGTAGATTATAAACAGGTTCATGTTAAGAAGAAAGCCTGTGATTTTGGATGGCAAGCGGTGTAAGAACATCAGGGTGAAAGCAATGTGTGTTGGTGGGGGGGGGGGGGGGTAAGTGTCCGTTTTTGCCCCTTTGAGCCCTTGCCCCCCAAATATCTGTTCACAGCCCTGGAAGCTGAGGTAGGTATTTCTCATGAAATTGTGGCGATAGATAAAGAAAAGCAAGCACAGTGAGGCAGGGAGCAAGGACATTGATTACCATTAGCATATTAAAGAAAAATTAGTGTTAGTGTTAAATTAGTGAGTGTCTGAGAAAGATAACAGCAGCCTCTGACACTTGAATATATATAGCCTACATGCTATTTTTATTTTATTCTTTCAAGGGGAAATGATGATTCCTCCTGGAGTACAAGGGGAGAAGTATTGTCCAGTGCAGAGGGGTGATATCTGGCTGCTTTTGATGCATGGAGATTGTTCCAGAACTCTTGATGTATGAACACCACCACCATGGCCAATACTTCTCCTTCTCTGGACCAAAGTGATGAGTGGACACCGGTTGTTTAAATGAGCGACACACTTTCCTGCAGCCATACGTTTTCCTCCCTTACTCCTTCTTTCTCAGAGCGGGCCAGATAAAAAATAAAATGGATGGTTGCAATAGTAATGAAAGAACTGCTTGCAAAAGCTGAAGATGAGCTCCAGATGGACAACCAGCCAGAGCAAATGACTGGGGGAAAATAAATGTAATTGAGTTGAGTTAAATCACCGTCTGGTGATGTCTTGTTTTTTCCGTTGTCTTAAGGTTTTGTTTTCAGCGTATTTTTTTTGCTCATTACCTTATCGCGAGTTGCACCGAGAGAGAATAAAAATAGTGAAATATGCTGATGACTTTCTCGGAGGTCTGGATAGTTTTTTTGGCGGTCTCAGGAGTTTTCTTGTGCCGATCGTTTACCACGTGAAGTGATTATATATGGCAAACTGGCCTTTTTTTTCTTTTTTATCTGGGCCGGGCAGTTCTGCGGTAAATAGTTCCCGTTATCTGGGCCGCACAGTCACTCGGAAAGGAGTAATTGGATAATTAATTTAGTCGCGGACAGGTCATGCGGATTTTTGTCTTCGTCTGCCTTTTTTTTTCGTGGCTAAAGCAAGGTTCCCGTGGACACATGATTGATGTGTGCCACTAAAGGATCATTTCAGGGCTTCTCCACATCCTCCATATAAAGCATAGTGGTTCTGCTCATGATGAGAGGGGAACAGGGTTATTAGAACATGTATCAGGACAATTCTGGCCTCTCATTACATTACTGATATCCATTAAAGTCAACACAGACATATGTGAACATCATGTAAAAGTAAATGTGTCATGAAGACTATAGTCATCAACATCAGTATAATAACATGTTCACAATGACAACCTTAACATGTTGATGTAACCATCTTTCCTTTACATTTGCAAATCACAAAGTAAAGCAGAGGCTGATGGCAATTCATTTGTGGAGATATTTTAGTCTCAACCAAAGTTGGCCTTACAGTAAATTGTTACTTCCTAATTTAGATTAGATTAGATTCACTTTATTGTCATTGCACGGTAACAGGTTACAATACAACAAAATGTAGGTGGGACCAGAGTGCAAACATCAGTTTGAGCAACATGCATGGGACCAAAAGCCGCAACGTATACACGCGCCACCATCTAAAGCCATTAGGTTTGCAGCCATATAAAGCCTTAAATCACCAGAGAGGTTGCTAGTGAGTTAACACATCAATATACAGTAGGTCATTGTATTCAGACATTGGAACCAATCCACACAATCCAGGTACTAGTAGAACTCTTTGCAATGGTTTCAAGATTTACCCGGGACCCACGTGTCATTTTGGAATTGACCAAATATGATGTCTTTATTTCATGTGATATAGTGTATGCAGTATGCACACAATAAAAACCAAATGCTTTAAATGTTTTCTGACCCCCAGGTAATCTCTGGGTAGGATTGAAACCAGAGCCGGCCCAAGCCTTCAGGGGGCCCTAAGCGAAATATGATTAGGGGGCCCCTCTCCAATGTTAGCGCTGCTGAAACTATAGATCTTTGTTGAATATCATTCACACACCCAGTGTTTTCCGCTAGTGCCTCCACTGTGCAGCTCTGCAAAAATATTAGACAGCCGAGATTCAGACCTCCTAGGAGGGTCCGGGGGAGATTTTTTTTTTAACCTTTTTAAAGTGAAATGCATGAATCTTTTGCACTTTGAGAGGAAAATTAAATCTGAGAAATTTTGTGTGAACAAATAATTTGGAGACACTGGGTCAGATGATTTAGAAGCTATTGAAGAAGGACACATGGATTTTCCATAAAAATATTAATATAAAATTAAATATTATGGAGGGTCCTCCTCTGGGTTGGGCTTGGAGCTATTTATTTTACGGGACATATTTCTCTGTAATATAATGAATGCATTTAAATGCAGTGAGAGGAACGAAGCAGAAGAACTCTCTTGTCCAGCTACTGTATCTTTTTTTCCACAGACAAGGCTGAAATAGGCTATAGACTACACACAGTGCATGGGCAACTGAGGGCAGCCCCATTTCCAATTGTTTTTTTTTTAAAGATATTTTTTGGGCATTTTTATGCTTTATTTGATAGTGCAGAGAGACAGAGGTGAAATGGGGCAGAGAGGGGAGTGACATGCAGAGAACGACCGCGAGTGGGAATCGAACCCGGGTCTGCTGCTGGGCCCGGCCCGGGAGGGGGACGCCTTACCAACTGAGCTAAAGGCGCCCCCTTTTCCAATTGTTTTTAAATAAACTCAATACACACTGTGCATGGATGTGAACGTGACGTGATCAGTTAACCTCGGATTACCTCCCAGATGAACTGATTACATTTTTAGGCTATTAATTATCTTGACCAAAACATTGTATTCCTTTTTTTGTATGATAACTCACATTTGCAAACACACAAACTAAAAAAAAAAATAAAATTTTTTTTTTGAGGGGGCCCCAATGGCAGTCGGGGGCCCTAAGCGACCGCTTAGTTCGCTTATGCCTCGGGCCGGCTCTGATTGAAACACATCATGTACCCTACATCCAGAGCTAGGGTTGTCCATCCTGATCCCTCTCCTGAGTGTTGACTTCAATCTGCACCCACATTGCTCTCAGAGCTCTCATTAATAATTTCCACTGCTGCCTCTGGTAATGCTCACTGAGATGACACATTAAAGTGACATCTCTTGAAGGATGGATCTTAAAGGTACAACCATTGAAATGTGCCTTAAAATAACAAGTACTGCAGTAGCATCCCCCCCCCCCCACACACACACACACACACACACACACACTTATTTTCAAAGCTCCACTAGTATATTATAACAAAATTACACAAAATAGAAAGCATACTAGAAACATGAATGACAAACACTAGCAGATTGGAATAACATGTTGGAAATAGGAGTGGGAAGAAGTTCACACCGATTTAATCCCACCCCTTCTCAGTTACTCATTGTAATTAAGCTTCCGTAGTCATAATTATTATTATCAGTTTTAATCACGATAATGAAACCATTGACTGTTATTTTAAAAAACATTGTACGATGTATCAGGGACCCTACAATTGTACTTTTAATTTCCATTTACAGTACGTTAGTCAGCATGTTTTAAATGAGATTCACAGTGTATTGTAAAGCAGTTTGGTTCCCAACATTAAAACAACAGGTGGTGCTTTTCAATACGTTGCGAATAGATTTGGGTGAGAAATGATAGAAAAAGAATCTCAAATGATGTGTGTTGTCATTTCGTAGGAAAAAGAGAAACAGAAGTTGGATCTACAGAACACATGTTGATTTGTAGAGGCGGATGCTTTTTAGAGGTGAACATTTTACATCTTATGACTCATATAGTCCCCTCCAAAAGTATTGGAACAGTGAGGCCAATTCCTTTATTTTTGCTGTAGACTGGAAACATTTGGGTTTGTATGAGACAATAGATCAACATTTCAGCTTTCATTTCCAGGTATTTACATCTGGATCTGATACACAACTGAGAAGATAGCATTATTTGTAAAGGAACACTACATTTTTAGTTGAGCAAAAGTATTGGAACAGATAGACTTAGAATAAATTAAAGTGAATAAGACTTAATATTTTTCAATCCTTCGCTTGCAATAACTGCTTCAAGCCTGTGACCCATTGACATCACAACACTTTTGCATTCTTCTTTTGTGATGCTTTTCCAGGCTTTCACCGCAGCCAAAACCGGTGTCAAACCCAAATGTTTCCAGTCTACAGCAAAAATAAAGGAATTGGCCTCACTGTTCTAATACTTTTGGAGGGGACTATTTGACCCTCAGGAGTTGGTAAAGACCAAAAGCATAGCTAAAATACTGTGAATATTGGACTTAAAGCTATAGTGCATAACTTCTGTTGCCCCCATGAGGAATTGTAATGAATTAAATCAACACTGTTGGTGCATCTACATTAGGTAGATTGCGCATGGATTTTAGAATCATCAACATTTCTTGGGCTCTTGGAATTGTTCCGAGCTCCTGCACCAATGTCAAGGGGTGGTGGCACCAGTTTATAAAAGCTGCCATACAGTGTTGGGAAAGTTCTTTTTCTACGTGAACGAGTTCAAAGTTCAGTTCACACACTTTAAAATGAACTTGTTCAGTTCATAGTTCATAATTCAAAATTCTGAACTAAGTTCACAGTTCAAAAATGAACTAGTTCATAGTTCTTTTTTTTTAATATGTTGCTGCAGGCTGCTATTTTTCTAAATAATTACCACATACCATATAGAACCACAGACAGAAATTATTTCAATAACATTCAGTCCACACTAGAAACCAGCTGCAGCTTTTACCCCTACAGTATATTCTCAAAAACATGAGGAAAAAGTTGCTGTTTGATGGTCTTTTTAATGAAGAATTATTCAAACAAAAACGGTTAAGGTGCAAATGTTTTTCCATTTTTATAATTTTCCAAACCTGGAAACAATTCACATGAAATTTCATTCAAATAAAGCAATACTGAAAAATATACCAGGCAGGTTCTACTGTACAAAGAAATTAGGCCTACAACTTAAACTAGTAAAACCCTCAAGGAGACCATTCTAAACTGCAGTATAGGGCCTACTGTTAACAACAAAGTCCAGAAGATGTGTTGACATAATTATTAACACAAACACAATCTGAGGAAAGTAACAATCATACAGAGAAGAGGGTAGAGCCTGAGGCTAGGTCCATGGTCTGAGTCATGGGTCTGAGTAAGCTCTGCTGCATAAATTTGTTTTTGTTTTTTTCCCGCGGTGTTTTGCATTTTGATGACGCAGCGGCGGTGCGACGCTGTGGTGGCATGTGTTGCCAGATTGGGTGTTTTTCAGCTACATATTAAGGGCTGTTTACGCTGTCTTTTAGCGGGGGTTTTCTATGGAAATCTGGCACTCGAACGCTTGAACGACTGTAAGAGCGCCGTTCACAAACGCCAGAATGAGCGCGTTCGCAAAAACGTTCATGAGGCAGAAATACATACGTTCAGTTCACGTTCGCCCCCAATATGAACGAGTTCATGAACGAACGTTCATTGAACGCGTTCAGGCACAACACTGCTGCCATACTGAGAAATACAGAGAAAGTTTTGTGGAGCTGATAGGCTTAATCAACTCTGTGTCAACTCATTTGGCAATGGCTTCTATGAAAAAGTTACGCACTATAGCTTTATATTCATCATGTGGACACATACACATCCAAATGAATGATAATGTTTTTTAGGTTTACGCTGCAAACTTTAAATAGTTAATGCTTTAAAACGGTTTAAACTTCAAAAAATGCTATAGCCACTTAGCATGATTTAGAAATGTTTTTTGGTTATGAAAGTGTTTTGTGCTCTGCCCATTTTTTCCATAATCAATCACTCACAAAAAGCAGCAATTGGTGTGTGCTGAGGGTGTCTGTTGACGCACATGTTGCACTTTAGTTCCCACTTTGCTTCATAAAGGGGACACTGGACATTGGTATTGGACATCAATCGTGCACTGCCTGTGTTACTCAGGCCGCTTACCGTTGTCATCAATCTAGCTCTTTTGTACATTTAAAGATTTTTACCCTTTCGCAGAGACGGCTCGAGGCATAAGGGAACTAAGCGGTTGCTTAGGGCCCCCGACCGCCAGAAGGGCCCCCTCCAAAAAAAATGTTTTTTTGTGTTTGATATTAACATCATGGTATGTAAAGTAAGCGATAAGAAATAAGGAATGCACTGTTTTGGTCTAGGATAGTTAATAGCCTAATAATTGAATCAGTTCATCTGGGAGGTAATCCGAGGTTAACTGATCACGTTACATTCTTGTCCATGCACAGTGTGTATTGAGTTTGTTTAAAAACATTTGGAGATGGGGCTGCCCTCAGTTGCCCATGCACTGTGTGTAGTCCAAAGCCTATTTCAGCCTCGTCTGTGGAAAAAAAGATACAGTAGCTGGACAACAGAGTTCTTCTGCTTCGTTCCTCTCACTGCATTTAACTGCTTTCATTATATTACAGAGAAATATGTCCCGTAAAAGATAAAAAGCACCAAGCCAAATCCAGAGGACCCTGCATAATATTTTATTTTATATTAATATTTTTATGAAAAATCCATGTGTCTTTCTTCAATAGCTGCTAATTAATCCGACCCAGTGTCTCCAAATTATTTGTTCACGCAATATTCCTCATATGTTGCCTCTTAATTCTTCTCTCAAAGTGCACCAGATGCATGCATTTCACTTTAAAAAGTAAAAAAAAAATCTCTCGGGAGGGCATACCCCCGAACCAACCTATGAGGGTCAGGATCTCGGCTGGCTACTCGTTTCACCCTGTTGGACATTGGGGGCACAAGTGGAAAACACTGGGGGGGGGGGGGGGGGGGTGTGAATGACATTTAACAACAGTCAATGATACGGCAATCTTAAATTGGAGAGGGCCCCCTAATCAAATCCTGCTTAGGGCCCCATAAAGGCTTGGGCCGGCTCTGCCCTTTCGAGTTTCACCCATCGAGGACACCAGTATCGTTTTTGACTCTTAAGCATTTGTTATGAGCCAGATGTTGCAGTTATCACTTCATACACATTTTCATATTAAAAAACAATTAATTATTATTCAGGCAGACATCTGAAGCAAAATAAAATGGTCCTAACTTCTTGCTTTGGACTCCTTAACATTCAGAAAACTCCACTTAGGGTGATAAATTTTTTTAAAAAGTGCAGAACATAGGATTTACCACTCATCTACACTCACTTGCCGGCCAGTATAATAGTTCTAAAACTACCTGTAGGTAAATTTTTTCAGATGGGAGTTTTTTTTCTGGTTACTGGCATGGTGAAACTTTTTATGGCTTGTCTGGCGCTCTCATCACGTTCAACAGAGTAGAACTGGACCGAGCAGGAAGTAGTGAGGCTCCCTGGTGCTCTGTGGTAGGGCTTTGAAAAGAAAGAGGCCTCATTAAACTGATTATTCTGATTAGTCCCTGAATGCATCCTGGAGTGAACAGCTCTAATAATTACACACTGTCACATCCAAAACCCTGATTGACAGCTAACCCCTCACTGTTTACACCAAACATGATACCTACACCAGTGTTGAATACACACTGCTATACTTTGATGGCATTTCAAAGAATAATGAAAATAGAACAGATTAAATACAAAAAAGTTTATTTCTTTAAAGCTATAGTGCGTAACCTCTGTTGAGTAAATTTGGAGTAATAACAACACTGTCGTCTCTTCTTCACAGGGTAAGCCTTCGCCGATGGATTTTATACCTTCTACTGTACATCCAGGTTTTTTCTTAGCAGTATATAATCAACAACTGAAACATTTCATAGGTGCTTTTTGAGCTCCTTCACCAGTGTCAGGGGTATACTGTGTACTGTATACTGTGAAATACAGAGAGAGTTTTGTGGAGCTGATAGGCTTAATCAACTTTGTGTCAACGGCTTCAATGTAACCAACAATAATTTACATGGAAAAAGTCCCACACTATAGCTTTAATTGAAAAATACCACTTCCTAGCAACTAAGGAAATAATGCAGATAACTCACACATTTGGTGGTTGAAAATCATTTCAGAAACAGAGCAGAACTTCAATGTACTTCAGCCTTTGTTTCTGTGCATTCCTGTCATCTTAAAAAACAGCAATGTATGAACATCGCCAGACCGCCAAATATATAATAAAGTCAGTAAAGAGCCTACATATCCAAGCTGTGAGAAAGAATACGCCAAAGTTTGGTAACTCACTGAAGTAGTCAAAAAAAGGGACTTTCATATATTAAAGGTTCAAGTCCGGTGAAGGCGTTGGTATAAAGGTTGCACTGGTGGTTGGAGAGGTGCCCCTGAGCAAGGCAACTGACCGCTAACTGCTTGGAGACCCTAATACTTGGTTGGCAGCCCCTTCTCTCTGACATTTCTCCAACAATACATTTCCATTGGTTCTGTGTGTATGGGTATACAGTATATCATTTGTCTGTGTGTGTACCTACTGTATATATTAAATATAACGACAGATACAGTTAATCAAGTTCTCTAATTTAATTGTATTACATTTAATCAACATGTCAGTAATATGGTCCAATTGAAAAACGAAAGCACTGAGGCTTACCTCATGCACAGTTGAAAAACCTTTGATCAGTAACTGTGTGAGCACCTGCTGATAACTCCGCCAGGTTAATGTATGTCTTGGATTGTATGTGTTGGATGGGTAAACCAGGCTATATGCAATTTTGTATATAATGCAACCAGTTTACTAAACCTTATTTCATATGTTTCCATACACACATGCTTTCATTGTCTCCATTGTACATTTACGACGTTTTTCTTTGCATAAGCAGATGTTTGTCATGATCCCGTTTGGGCTCCTTGGCCTTAGATGTGTTTTCCCTTTTCACCTGTTTCTGTGTGCTGAGCTAATTGCAGGGGTGGAGCCAGGTGTGCTGGAGTCAATCAACAACATTCACAGCTGCCTTCAATCCTCATCAACTGCGCTACTTATACCCGGGCCTACCTTCCAGACACTGCCAGATTGTAGCTTCTGTTCTCACACATTCTCCCGGCCTGACTCCAGCCACCAGCTTCAGCCCTAGCTCTCCAGCACTACTCCTCGGACCCCTCCTGCCTGCCCGCTCCAGCCTGCTTCCACTCAGCCCCCTGGACTTGCCCCGTTGCTCTCTCCCTGGACCCCCATGCCAGCCAGCTTCCCTCCCCGGATCTCGGTCCTAACACCCTGCTGGTTTTCTCCTGAAATAAATCTTCTTTTACTTACACTGTCTCTGCGCCTGTGTCCTCCAGACCCAACCGTAACAGTACAATCTGGCCCAAAACATGGACACAGCAGAGACGGACTCCCTTCACCTGGCATTGGCAGCGCAGGGAGTGCTCGTAGGGAAACACGAGCAGACTCTCCGAGATGTCTCCTCCACGTTAAGTGGGCTCTCCACCTGTGTTACTGCTATGGGGCAGCAACTCAACGTTGTCTCGGCACACCTCACTCCCCCAGCTCCTGCCGACCCCGGTCGTCTTCAACAGGGTCCTGCCTCGGCTCCGCCGCTTCTCCAAGCCCGTGAACCCCGTGTCCCGGCGCCGCAGCGCTATTCAGGTGACTTTGGGGCATGTAGGCCTTTTCTGATTCAGTGCACCTTAGCGTTTGAGCAAGAGCCATCTACCTATGTCACAGACAGAGCCAAGATCTCCTATCTAATCAGTTTACTCACGGGTAAAGCATTAACCTGGGCATCAGCAGTATGGGAGGGTCAGTCAGCTGTTTGTTTTTCTTTTGCTTTATTTTTGGCTGAGATGAAGAAGGTGTTCGATCACCCGGTGCGCGGCAGGGATGCCACCAAGCGACTCCTCACACTTCGACAGGGTACCCACAGCGTAGCTGAGTATTCAGTAGACTTCAGAGCGCTAGCGGCAGAGACGGGGTGGAATGATGAGGCGCTGCAGGGGGCATTTCTCAACGGACTAGCCGATCCAGTTAAGGATGAGTTAGCAGTTCGGGACGAATCAGCTAGCTTGGACGAGTTAGTGGCCCTAGCTATCAGACTTGATAATCGCCTTAGAGAGCGTCGTAGGGAAAGAGCCGGTCGGTCTCATGACCCGTTCTCCTCCCGTTCTCCCTCAGTTCCTATAAGACACTCCCCAGGTCGTAGCTCCAGTCAGTCCCCTGATTCCTTTGTCCTTCCCTCCTCCTCGGCAGAGGAGCCCATGCAGCTGGGCCGAGCCAAACTTTCCAATGCTGAGCGTTTTCGGAGGATAAATGAAGGGCTCTGCATCTACTGCGCTCAACCCGGTCACTTCCTGAGCTCCTGTCCCCAGCGGCCAAAAGGGGAGTGCTCCCCAGTAACGGTGGGAATACTGGTGAGCAAGATCACATCGGAACCTTTCCCCCAATCTCGCATGCAACTGCGGGCTACGCTCTCCTGGAACCAACAAACCCATTCACTGTTCGCTCTGGTGGACTCTGGAGCTGACGAGAGCTTTCTGGATGCAGACTTCGTTGCCAGAGCAGGTATTGCCACTCGACCGCTCGCTACTCCCCTCAATGCCCAGGGACTTAATGGGAAGCTGCTGGCACGGGTTACCCATCGCACAGAGCCTCTTCGCCTTGTCCTGTCAGGCAACCACCATGAGGTAATACAGTTTCACATTATCTCTTCCCCTCACACTCCCTTAGTTTTGGGTCAGCCTTGGTTAAGGTTACACAATCCCCACATCAACTGGGCGACTAGTCGTGTACTAAGTTGGAGTGATTTTTGCCTCTCGTCTTGCCTGCGGTCCGCCCTTTCCCCAGCAGAGGGAGCCACTGTGCCTTTAAAGCTTGAGCCTCCTGACCTGTCTGAAGTCCCTGCCGCATATCACAGTATGGGAGAGGTATTTAGTAAGCAACGTGCTCTCTCTATGCCCCCTCACCGGCCCTATGACTGTGCTATTGATCTTCTTCCAGGTGCTCCTTTGCCATCCAGTCGTCTGTATAACCTGTCCCGGCCTGAACGGGAGACAATGGAGACATACATCAAGGAGTCCCTTGCTTCAGGTATTATCCGACCTTCGTCATCTCCTGTCGGGGCTGGGTTTTTCTTTGTGGCCAAGAAGGATCGTTCCCTGCGTCCCTGCATAGACTATAGGGGTCTTAACAATATCACTATCAAGAACAAGTATCCTCTGCCTTTAATTAACTCTGCTTTTGAATCCCTCCACGGTGCCACAGTTTTCAGCAAGCTTGATCTCCGCAATGCTTATCACCTTGTCCGCATTCGGAAGGGTGACGAATGGAAGACTGCATTTAAGACCCCCCTCGGACATTTTGAATATTTGGTAATGCCTTTTGGTCTCACTAATGCCCCCGCTGTCTTCCAAGCTTTGGTTAATGATGTGCTCCGTGACCTCTTAAATCGCACGGTGTTTGTGTACTTGGACGACATACTGATTTTCTCTCGCTCACAGGAGGAACATGTCCAACACGTGAAGCAGGTGTTACAGCGACTCCTGGAAAACAAGCTGTATGTCAAGGCAGAGAAGTGCAAGTTCCATGTGGACTCCGTGGACTTCCTGGGGTACATCATAGAGCGAGGGCAGGTGAGGGCCGACCCCGAGAAGGTACAGGCGGTGGCACAGTGGCCTCAACCCGTGACCCGGAAGCAGCTCCAGCGCTTTTTGGGCTTTGCCAACTTCTACCGACGGTTTGTCAGGGATTACAGTCGAGTAGCGGCTCCCCTCACTGGACTTACCTCCCCAGCTATCCCCTTCTCTTGGAACCCTGAGGCTGAGGCGGCGTTCGTGGAACTGAAGAGGCGGTTCACTTCAGCCCCCATTCTCATTCATCCCAACCCGGCTCTACAGTTCGTGGTCGAGGTCGACGCTTCGGACTCCGGGGTAGGGGCGGTCCTCTCTCAACGCTCCCCGGAGGACCAGAAGCTTCATCCCTGTGCCTTCTTCTCCAGACGCCTGTCTCCCGCAGAGCACAACTACGACGTCGGCAACAGGGAACTGCTAGCGGTTAAGCTAGCGCTTGAGGAGTGGAGGCACTGGTTGGAGGGGGTGGAGATCCCTTTTATTGTTTGGACTGATCACAAGAACCTGTCCTATATCCAGTCCGCCAAGCGCCTTAACTCCCGCCAAGCCCGCTGGGCATTGTTCTTTGGTCGATTTAACTTCCAGCTCACCTTTCGACCAGGGTCCAAGAATGGGAAGCCGGATGCCTTGTCCCGACAGTTTGCCGTCGACCACGGTCTCTCCAGTCCCGATACCATCATCTCCCCTGGCTGTGTGGTGGGGGCAGTCAGGTGGCAGATTGAAGCACGGATCCGAGAGGCGCTGAGGGAGGAACCGGATCCGGGAACCGGGCCGCAGGGTCGGCTGTTCGTGCCAAGTGCTGTCCGCTCCAAGGTCCTCCAGTGGGTGCATAATTCCCGTTTCTCCTGCCACCCGGGTGTTAACCGCAGCCTGTCCCTGGCCAAGCGACACTTCTGGTGGCCCACCATCGAGGCTGACACCCGTGCCTTCGTGCTCGCCTGCACTGTCTGCGCACGCAGTAAGTCCTCGCATCAACCCTCCTCAGGTTTGCTCCGTCCCCTCCCGGTGCCTGGGCGCCCCTGGAGTCACATTGGTCTCGACTTCGTCACTGGTCTCCCGCTGTCCGAAGGTAATTCTACCATACTCACCATTGTTGATAGATTTTCCAAGGCTGTCCATTTTGTGCCTCTGCCCAAGCTTCCTACAGCGTCTGAGACTGCTGATCTCCTGGTTCAGCATGTGGTCCGCCTCCACGGGATTCCTGCTGACGTGGTCTCCGATCGGGGTCCACAATTCGTGTCCCAGGTATGGAGGGCTTTCTGTCGTGAGTTAGGATCCTCTGTCAGTCTCTCCTCAGGCTACCACCCCCAGACGAACGGGCAGACGGAGCGGGCCAATCAGGACCTCGAAGCTGCGCTGTGTTACTACTCGGAACCAGTCTTCCTGGAGCACTCACCTGCCATGGGTTGAATACGCCCACAACTCCCTGACAAGTGCAGCTTCTGGTATGTCCCCATTCGAATGTTCCCTTGGATATCAACCCCCTCTGTTCCCAGCACAGGAGGGCGACATCGCGGTGCCATCTGTCCGGGCCCACCTTCGACGCTGTCGTAAGGTCTGGAGGGACGCTCGCGCTGCCCTGCTCCGTTCCACCGAGCGCAATCGGCGCATGACAGACAGACACCGGGTTCCAGCACCACAGTTCACACCAGGTCAGAAGGTTTGGCTCTCTTCTAAAAACATCCCACTCAACACTGAGTCTAAGAAGCTGTCCCCACGTTACATTGGTCCTTTTGAAATCGAAACTGTTATCAACCCATCCGCTGTCAAATTAAAACTGCCATTATCTATGAAGATTCACCCCACATTCCACGTTTCCCAGCTTAAGCCTGTCTCCACCAGCCCTCTGTGCCCTCCAGCTACACCCCCTCCACCTCCCCGCATGATTGATGATCACCCCGCCTACACAGTCCTGCGGATCCTGGATATTCACCGCCGTGGTCGGGGCTTTCAGTACTTGGTGGACTGGGAGGGTTATGGTCCTGAGGAGAGGAGCTGGATATCTCGCCAGCTCATCCTCGATCCCTCCCTTATTAAGGAGTTCCACCGGGACAACCCAGGGAAGCCCGGTGGCTCGCCTGGAGGCTCTCATTGAGGGGGGGGTACTGTCATGATCCCGTTTGGGCTCCTTGGCCTTAGATGTGTTTTCCCTTTTCACCTGTTTCTGTGTGCTGAGCTAATTGCAGGGGTGGAGCCAGGTGTGCTGGAGTCAATCAACAACATTCACAGCTGCCTTCAATCCTCATCAACTGCGCTACTTATACCCGGGCCTACCTTCCAGACACTGCCAGATTGTAGCTTCTGTTCTCACACATTCTCCCGGCCTGACTCCAGCCACCAGCTTCAGCCCTAGCTCTCCAGCACTACTCCTCGGACCCCTCCTGCCTGCCCGCTCCAGCCTGCTTCCACTCAGCCCCCTGGACTTGCCCCGTTGCTCTCTCCCTGGACCCCCATGCCAGCCAGCTTCCCTCCCCGGATCACGGTCCTAACACCCTGCTGGTTTTCTCCTGAAATAAATCTTCTTTTACTTACACTGTCTCTGCGCCTGTGTCCTCCAGACCCAACCGTAACAATGTTGACTATCCGTCACCAGAGAATTAAGCAGCCTTGGGTCATTTGAAAGGTGCTACATTTAAAATATTGTGATTATTATTATTGAAGAGTCAGTTCTGGGGTCAAAATTAACCAAATCCAAACAGCAGCAGAGCTTGTGTGCAGTTTACACACACACACACACACACACACACACACACTCTCACTCAGGATCACATACTGTATTTTCACATTCCAGGTCTAAAAGCATGTGCCGTTTCTCTGTGGCTCTGATGCAGGGAGAAAATGACCCTCTTTCAGAGTATACTGTAAAGCCTGCAGTTGGAGGCTTTCAGCGTTGGTCAGACGCTGTGAGGCAGGGGGAGGTGAACACAGGTATGGGCCGAGCTGTGCAGTGCTGACACTCAGAGAGCTTTTAATCTGGGTGAGGGAGCGCTGCATAATACCACGTTTCAGAGCTGATGTGACTTGACGTCTCTGGCCTGGGCCCTAATCACCCGCCCACACTCCCCCACAGGAGAGAGAGCTGACGTTAACTCTCCAACTCCAACACCAGAGAAGCAGCGCGTTAAAGCTGGAATTTGTATTGGTTTTTTTCATTTTCCCTTCATTTTGGTATAACGGTACAAGACAATGCAATCCTAAACAAGGCATAATACAAAAATGCAGTTCAACTAGTTCTTCAAATAAATCCAGAAAACACAGAAAAAAATAAATAAATCATGCTTTTGTCTCCTTTGCCATCAAAACGTTGTAGCAAGTTAATATAAAATAAATATTTCAAAGAGTAACTTATGCACCTTGATTCCTGAATCCTGGAGCGGCTTTCTATTGAAACACACTGGATTTACCCTGAAAATGTTGCACAACCTGCTGGTTACAAGAACAAAATGCTTCTTTAAGAATTAGACTATCCCCAAAAAATCACACAATGGATGGATGAGTCAGTAAATACGCAATACAGTAACACAGTAAATAACTAATAATATACTGTAGTATTGGACTAAATGAAAGTTTGAGCCATGGTGTTTAACCTGAGCGATGTTAATATACAGAATAACAAGTCAGTTATTACATGAATGATCAACAAATAACAGTAATGAACGGTTGTCTAAAAGAAAAGGAATGGAAAGTAAAAAGTCGTATCAAATAAAATAATGACCAGACAAATGAAAACAAACAAACAAACAATAAGTTATGAATGAAAAAGTAACAAATTAATTGAACTATGGCTAATGGATTAATGGAATTCATTAATGGAACAAATGAATCAAATGAGAGATTGAATGATTATTTGAATAAACAACAACTTCTATGTACAGTGGAATCTATAGGGTAACACTTTCTATAAAGGTCACATATATAATGCATTATTACATGGCACTGATAAATCCTGTGTTCTGATTGGTCAATCACGGCATTCTGCAGGTCTGTTATTTCCAGCTAGAATGATTCGCTGTCAAGTATAATCTGCACTGCCAAGGGCCTACGGCATAGTTTTTCTACTGACATACGTCCACAAACAGTTAGGGCTACTACTCCTTCAAAAAACAATGGAATACTTTTTCAACATTACTTTGCATGTATCAGGAGAGCAGAGAATGGATCGGATCAGTCAGTGATT